>PVJC01038314.1:0-16806 GCA_004026665.1 Murina feae | reverse complement strand
TGAATTTTTTTGAATAGTCTGAGGAGGATAGGTTTTAGTTCTTCCTTAAATGTTTGGTAAAACTCCCCTGTGAAGCCATTTGGCCCCGGGCTTTTGTTTGCTGGGAGCTTTTTTATTACTGCTTCAATTTCTTCCATAGTGATTGGCCTGTTAAGATTTTTAGATTCTTCCTGATTGAATTTTGGAATGTTGTACTTTTGGAATGTTTACTTTTTACAGTAGACCCTTTAATATTTCTTACATTGCTGGTTTGGTAGTAATAAACTCCCTTATTCCTTTTTTGTCTGTGAAGCTCCCAATTTCACCCTCAATTTTGATTGATACCCTTGCTGGGTACAGAATTCTTGGATTCAGACCTTTACTTTGCATGACTTTGTATATTTCATTTCATTTCCTTCTTGCCTGATGTGTTTCTGTTGAGAAATCAGTCGCTAGTCTTATTGGGGAGCCTTTGTAGGTAACTTTCTGTCTCTCTCTGGCCACTTTTTTTTTTTTTTTTTTTTGACTGTAGAAAGAGACGTTTAATACTTCTTTAAAAAAATCAGGATTACATTTCCATCTGCCCTAGACTGACCAAGGCTATGATGCTTGTCTTGGTCCGGATGCCTGTGTCTCACCCACTCATGATGGTGGGGGGCCTTGGAGATGAGCAGAGCCTGGTATCATGGGGGCTGTGCAGGGTCACTTGGGAAGGGAATGTGAACCAGGCCCGAGGTCCCCCGAGGCCAATTTCAGATTAGGCAAGAAGCGAAGGGGATGCAGGGCTGGGGCCCTGCTGGTCTGGGCAGCTGCCTACCCTGGTCTGGAGGAGACAGCTGGGGATACTGTCAATAGGGGGATGGCAGCCAGATTGGGATGGGGGAGGCCCTGTGACCCTCCCAAGCAGCCTCTCTGGCCACTTTTAAGATTATTTCTTTGTCATTGGTGTTTGCCAATTTAATTATAATGTGCCTTGGCATTGGTCTTTTGGGGTTCATTTTGATTGGAACTCTGTGGGCTTCTTGGATTTGTGTGGGTTTTTTCTTCCCTATTTCAGGGAAGTTTTCTGTCATTATTTCTTCAAACAAGTTTTCTATTCCTTGCTCAGTTTCCGTTCCTTCTGGCACCCCTATTATGCGTATGTTGTTTCATTTTGTGTTGTCCCAAAGTTCTCTTAGGCTCTCCTCCTGCTTTTTAATTCTTTTTTCTAGGCGCTGCTCTGCTTGGGTATTTTTTTCGACCTTGTCTTCTAGTTCACTGATGTGGTCCTCTGCTTCTTCTAGTCTACTCTTGATGCTTTCTATTGAGTTCTTCATAGCAGTGATGTCGTTTTTCATTTCTTCTTGGTTCTTCTTCATTTCCTCTTGGTTTTTCTTCATTTTTTCTTGGTTCTTACACATACTGTCAAATTTGTCTTCCATTCTCTTCATCCACCTTATGACCATTTCCCTGAATTCTTTCTCCGACATGTTGTTTGCTTCCATTTCATTTACTTCCCTTTCTGGTGATGCCTGTTTTTCTTTCATATGTGGGCTGTTTCTTTGTCTCCTCATGATCTATCTTCTCTGGGTATTTGGTTATATAGTTTTTTCTCTCCTGTGTTGATTTAACGGCACAAAATACAACACAGGAAGGCACAATGCACAAGGATGTGAACCCATATGTATTCACGATACTTATAACCCACTAACGATTACCACCATAGAAAAGAGAGTTAGGAGATAAAAAAAGAAAGAAAAAGAAGAAAAGAAAGGAGAAAGGGAATGCCTGAACAAATTTGGGAAAAGGAAGGCAAAAAAAAAAAAAAGGTAAGAGCGATAAAAAAAAGAATGAAATAGAAGGGGGGAAGAGATTGTATGCGGAGAAAACTCAAATAGAATAGCTACTAGTAGCAACAAATGATATCTACAAAGACCTAGAGATGGAGTACATCAACTAATCAATCAATTAACAATTAACATCTAACAAGGTAAGGAGAAACAGAATTTAAAAAACATAACCAAAATACAACCAAAAAACAAAAAGGAAAAGCGAGACAGTCTCACCAAAAATTATAAAAAACCCTAGTATAATAAAATGATGCTATAGAAAATCTGAAAATAGAATGAAGAACACTAATCTCAAAATAATATAAAGATAAAATAAAATGACTCTTATAAAAAGAAAAAAATTGTAGTAGTAATAATATTGATTAAAAATAAAGATACAATAATTAAAAAGATAAAATCAAGTGAGGAAAAAAGACAAAAAAGTGTTTCTTAATGGAAAAAAAGAAAAAGAAACAAATTTTTTTTAAAAAAGAAAAAATTAAAAAAAGAGAGAAAAATGTGCAATAGTGAGGGTCATTCACTTCTTCTGCTCTTCTAATTGGTGCGTCTTAGTGTTGTCAGCTATTCAGGAGAGTATGGAAGTTTCCTGCGATTCACTGCTCCTCTGTGTCGTAAACCAGTCCTGATTTAAAAGCCGGCAGTATCTAGGTTGTGTTTCAAAAAAATAAATAAATAAATCATTTTTACAGTTCAGGGTAGAGTCTGGGTGTGGCTGTATTAGTTGCCTGGATACTGGAGGGAGGGTTTGTCTCCTCAGGGCACAATGGCTGCCTAGGTCCTAGGCTCTGGCATGAGTCAGCACCAAACTAGCTGCCACCTTTCCTGGACCCTCTCTCTCTCCAGATTCCACAACCCAGCACCATCTCCCACACTCCAGCCACAGGTAAATGTCTGTATCCACAATGCCTTATGCATGTGGCTCAGTGCAGTTACACTCCGACCACAGAGGCGGGAGAGGCTGCAGCCGCGCGTGTGCCTCTTCTGCTGGCACATTTCAGTCTTTACTGTGGACCCAGATGTAGAATCCACTTCGAGGGGGCACCTTCTCTCCTGCCCGCACGCCCCAGCCCTTTCCTGATTGTGAAGTCGGATCGAGAATCCCCTGCCAACCAGCAGTTTCCATGGACCCTCTTTCCGCTGCGCCGCCGGTCTCAGGAGATGCGGCTGGGTGCTGGCACCAGTGCTGTGCGCAGATTTTCCGATCCTCAGAGCTAAGGTCTGGTAAAATATCTTTCCCAAAGCCTTGAATTTACCTCTCTCAGGAGTCTTCTGTCTTATCCAGCTGCAGGCTGTCTCCCAGCTCGATCTCCACTGCCAATTCGGGCTGGAAGGTACTCGTTTCAGCTGCTTTCCCTATGTGCTCTGGGACAAGGCACTGTATACATCTGCCTAAACTGCCGCCATTTTTAATCTCCCCCAGAATGACTTTTTTAAACGTTGTTTCTCATCTACTTAGCACTTTTCCATGCATTTACTATTCTTTCCAAAACAGCTGCTTCCAGATGTTGAGCCCCTCCACATTGGTTGGAGCTTAGAGGAAGTAGGACACCCCAGGCCAGTTGCCTCCAGTTGTGAGCAGTCTTCCTCATTTCTCCAACATGCCTTCATCTTCCAGGTCCGTGGCTTGTTTAGGTCTCAGTTGCCTCTGATCTCCTTGCTCGTCTTGCTTCCGCTGCCCACTGTTTCTTTCCAGGAGCAGGAAGGTCCTGCTTCCTCTGAACTCCAGCACCAGGGTGAGGTTCTGGGGAACGCAGACACACTCCAGGAGGACCTGGATTGTCTGGCATCAGAGCAGAAACTCAGGGAGTGGCTTTCTCCCAGATGGAGGTGCTGGCAAGGATCATTGGTCCTATATCTGTGTCCCATAGATTTTAGATTTTTGTGCTTTTATTGTTATTACTTTCCAGAGTGTTTTTAATTTCTTCTTTGATCTCATTGGTAACCCAATCATTATTTAATAGCATGTTTTTAGCTTCAAAGTGTTTGAGTTTTTTGGATTGTTTTTATTGTTTATTTCTCATATTATGCCATTGTGATCTGAAAAGATGCTTGATATGATTTCAGTCTTCTTGAATATGGGGAAACTTTGCTTGTGACCCAATACATGTTCTATTTTTGAAAATGTCTCATGTGCACTTGAGAAGAATGTATATTCCATGGCTTTGAGGTGAAATCTTCTGAAGAAGTCAATTAAGTCCATCTGATCTAGTCCATCATTTAGGATTGCTATTTCTTTGCTGACTTTTGTGTAGAGGATTTATCCAGTGATGTCAGTGGTGTGTTTAAGTCTCCTACTATGATTGTATTATTGTTGATCTCTCCCTTGATATCTTCCAGGAGTTCTTTTATGTATTTGGTTGCTCCGCATTGGGTGCATATATGTTTATCAGGGTTATATCTTCTAGTTGTATCGATCCTTTTAGTATTATGAAGTGGCCTTCCTTATCTCTTGTTATGGCCTTCATTTTGAGGTCTATTTTGTCAGATATAAGTATTTCTACCCCAGCTTCTTTTTCTTTTCCATTTGCCTGAAAGATATTTTTCCATCCCTTCACTTTCAGTCTGTGTGAATTTCTTGTTCTGAGGTGGGTCTCTTATAGACAGCATATATATGAGTCATGTCTTTTTATCCATTCAGCCACTCGATATCTTTTCATTGGAGCATTTAGTCCATTTACATTTAAAGTTATTATTGAAAGGTATTTGTTTGAGGTCATTTCTATTTTGTGCCTGTGTTCTTTCTTACCTTTTTATTTCTTCTTTTTATAGCATTCCCTTCAGCATTTCATGCATTGCTGGGTTGGTAGTGATAAACTCCTTTAGCCTTTTTTTGTCAGTGAAGATCTTTATTTCCCCTTCAATTTTGATTGATAGTCTTGCTGGATAAAGTATTCTTGGATTCAATCCTTTACTTTGTAATGTTTTGTATACTTCCTTCCATTCCCTTCTAGCTTGATGTGTTTCTGTTGAGAAATCATTTGATAATCTGATGGGAGATCCTTTCTATGTAACTCTCTGTCTCTCTCTTGCAGCGTTTAAGATTCTCTCTTTGTCTTGTACATTTGGCCACATTATTATGATATGTCTTGGTGTGGGTCTTTTGGGTTCATGTTGCTTGGGACTCTCTGTGCTTGTGTAACTTTTTTCTTCCGGGAAGTTTTCTGTCATTATTTCTTCAATTAGATGTTTTAAGCCTTGCTTTTCTTATTGTCAGCCTTATTATGCATATGTTACTTCATTTCATGTTGTCCCAAAGCTCCCTTAGGCTCTCCTCCTGCTTTTTAATTTTTTCTCCAGTTGTTCAGATTGAGCTTGTTTCTCTACCTTATCTTCTAAATCACTAATTTGGTGCTTCTTCTAGTCTACTGATGAAACCTTCCATGGTGTTTTTGATTGTAGCTATATCACTTTTCATTTCTTCCGGATTCTTACATCTTGTTGATTTTCTCATCCATTGGTGAATGAATTGTATAACCATTACTCTGAATTCTTTTTCTGACATATTGCATGCTTCAATTTCACTAATTTCCTTTCTTGGTGACTCCTCATTTTCTTTATTCTGGGGATTGTTTTGTCGCCCCATTCTGACTGTCTCCACAAGTTTCAAACGTGGAATTGTGTGGGCCTGGGCCAAGTGCAGTGGGAGTGTCTCACCACCCTAGTGTCACTGAAGAGATTTGACACTAAGATGTTTAGTTGTCGTCGGTTGGTGAGAACCAGGCTCACTCAGAGTCAATGTTGCCAGTGCTCAGTGTGGCCTTGTGTGTGCACTTAGAATCAGGGACCTGGCCTGCATCAAGCTGAAACAGAGATCCTCCTGGAGTATGTTGAAAATCAGAGCCCTCTAGCATGTGCCAGAAATCAGAGTTCCAATAATACAGTATTAGCATCTCTGTTGCTTTGCACAGCCTCACATTGAGAATCAAGGTCCATGTGTGCACATGCATCAAGAACTGGAGTCACTGAGTCTTAGTGTGAATGCATTGGGAATTAGGGCAGGTGCAAGTGATAAGGACAGAGTCAAGTCACTGTTGCTCAGTGCTGCCTCCTGCCGGGAGAATAGAGGTCCAGAGCCTGTGCTGCGGGTAACAGACTCCTAGATACTGTGAGTTCCCAAGCTCAAATTCCTGCAGCCCTGCGCTTCTGGGAACAGACATCCACAGTCGTGCTCTCCTAGGCTCAAAGCCCCATGCTGTGGGGATCAGACTTCCCCGTGTTCCCAAGTTCCTAGGCACAAATTCCCACAGCCCCACTCCGCAGGGAACAGTCTCCCAGAGATCGTGCCTTACCAGGCTCAATTTCCCACAGCCCTGTGCCTTGGGAAGCACACACCCAGAGTCTCATGCTCCTAGGCTCAAAGCTCTGTGCTGTGGGGATCAGGCTTCCCAGTGTACCAGAGTTCCTAGGCACAAATTCCCACAGTCCCATGCCTTGGGAAACAGAACCTGCGGGGAACAGGTTCATAGATTCCCAAATTCCTGTAGCAGCACTGCGGCCTGAGCAAGGGGTGGGTCTATAAGTTACTATGGTGCTGCCTGCAAGCCTGTGGGAAGTGGAAGAGGCTCTGTTACTCACAGAGATCTGCCACCTGGATGTCTGCATTCTTGGTGTCCATGGGTCCATAGCTGTGGCCGCAGGTCTCTGTCCCCAGTGGCTGCAGGGTCCTGGCTTGCATCTGAGACCAGACTAGTTGGCTCTGAAGTCAGGATCCTAGTTGCAATCAGCTGTTTCTCAAGATGGTGTGGTCTCCGTGCCTGTGCTGGCTGCCCAGGAGTGTCCACACTGGGAGCGGGGCTTCACCATTTAATACTACCCGGTTTGGCAGCCCCCTAAAAAACCTGCAGAATCTAACTGTCCCTAGCTCATACACACACACACAACACATGTCCACACACTCCTCTATTGCTCCCTGGCTCTCTCACACTCTCTCCTCTGTGCCTTCCTGCCGGTCGCCATCTTCTGCTCTTGTTTACGTCTTTTATCTCATTTTTCAATGTACTGTAGTTTTCCAAGTATAGGTCTTTTACGTTCTTGGTTAAGCTTATTCCTAGGTATCTTAATTTTTTTGGTGCAATGGTAAATGGGATTGCTTTTTTAATTTCTCTTTCTGTAAGTTCACTATTGGTATATAAAAATGCCACAGATTCCTTGGTGTTAATTTTATATCCTGCTATATTACCATTTATTAGCTCTAATAAGAGATAAAAACCACTTAATCATATCAATTGATGCAGAAAAAGCATTTGACAAAATCCGTCACACATTTTTGATAAAAACCCTCAGCAAGGTAGGAATAGAAGGATCTTACCTCAACATAATAAAAGCTATTTATGACAGACCCACAGCCAACATCATAATCAATGGGCAAAAATTAAAAACCATTTCACCTTAGAACAGGAACAAGACAGGATTGCCCACTCTCACCACTCCTGTTCGACATAGTACTGGAAGTATTAGCCATGTGATTAGACAAGGAGAAGATATAAAAGGCATCCAAATTGGAAAACAAGAAGTCAAACTCTCCTTATTCTCGAATGACATGATATTGTACATAAAAAACCCTAAAGACTCCATCAAAAAATTATTAGACTTAATAAATGAATTTGGCAATGTATCAGGATACAAAATCAACACCAAGAAATCTATGACATTTTTATACTCCAATAGTGAAAGTAATAAAGAGAGACTAAAAAAATCCCATTTACCATCACAACAAAAAAACTAAGATACCTAGGAATAAACTTAACTAAAGAGGTAAAAGACCTCTACTCAGAAAACTACAGGACGTTGAAAAAAGAGATAGAGGAAGACATAAATAGATGGAAGAACATACTGTGTTCATGGATTGGTAGGACAGCTGCAGCAATGCTGACAAAAAAGAAAAAATAGGAGGGATCTCAATACCAGATGTCAAGTTGTATTACAAAGCCACTGTTCTCAAAACTGCCTGGTACTGGCACAAGAACAGACATATAGATCAATGGAATAGAATAGAAAACCCAGAAATCGACCCAAATCAATATGCTCAATTAATATTTGACAAAACAGGCAAGAACATATAATGGAGTCAAGACAGTCTATTCAATAAATGGTGCAGGAAAAATTGGACAGATATATTCAAAAAAATGAAACTAGACAACCATCTTACACCATGCACAAAAATAAACTCAAAATGGATAAAGGACTTAAACGTAAAATGGGAAAGCATAAAAATACTAGAGGAATACAAAGGCAACAAAATCTCAGACATATGCCAAAGCAGTTTCCTCACTGATACAGCTCCAAGGGCATTGGAAACTAAAGAGAAAATAAACAAATGGGACTTTATCAAAATAAAAAGCTTCTGCACAGCAAAAGAAACCATCAGCAAAACAACAAGAAAACCCACTACATGGGAGAACATATTTGCCAATCTTATCACCGATAAATGTTTAATCTCCAACATTTATATGGAACTCATACAAATTAACAAAAAGAAGACAAACAATCCAATCAAAAAATGGGCAAAGGACCTAAACAGACACTTTTCAAAAGAGGATATTCAGAAAGCCAAGAGACATATGAAAACATGCTGAAAGTCACTAATCATCCGAGAGATGCAAATCAAAACAACAATGAGGTACCATCTCACACCTGTAAGAATGGCTATCATCCACAAATCAAGAAACAACAAGTGCTGGAGAGAATGTGGAGGAAAAGGAATACTCATGCACTGCTGGTGGGAATGCAGACTGGTGCAGCCACTGTGGAGAACAGTATGGAGTTTCCTCAAAAAATTAAAAATGGATCTCCCTTTTGACCCTGTTATCCCACTTCTGGGAATATATCCTAAGAAACCAGAAACACCAATCAGAAAGGACATATGCATCTCTATGTTCATGGCAGCACAATTTACCATAGCTAAAATTTGGAAACAGCCTAAGTGCCCATCAGCAGATGAATGGATTAGAAAACTGTGGTACATCTACACAATGGAATACTATGCTGCTGTAAAAAGGAAGGAGTTCTTAGCATTTGCAGGAGTATGGATGGAGCTAGAGAACATAATGCTAAGTGAAATAAGCCAGTAAATGAAAGAAAAATACCACATGTCCTCACTCATCTATGGATAATAATAACCATTATAAACTGGGGAACAAAAATGGATACAGAGGCAGAGCAGCATCAAACAGACTGTGAAATTACAGCAACATGGACAGGGAGGATTGGTGGGGGATAACAGATCAGCCAAGGGACTGTTATGCATACATTTAAGCATAACCAATGGACACAAAACACTGGGGGGTAGAGGAGATGGCAGAAGGGCAGGGGAAAATAGAGATATATGTACTAATCTTTGTAAAACTGTATGTAATTTAAAAAAAAAGAATACAAAAAAAATCTATGGGACACAATGAAACCGTCCTTAGAGGAAAGTTTATAGCTCTACAGGCCTACCTCAAATAAAAACAAGAAAAACTGATAGTAAATCATCTAACTATACAACTCAAAGAATTAGAAGGAGAGCAAAAAGAAGGCTCAAAGTGAGCAGAAGGAAGGAGATAATAAAGATCAGAGCAAAAATAAATGACATAGAGACCAAGAAAACAATACAGAAGATCAATGAAACTAAGAACTGATTTTTTGTTTTGTTTATTTTTTGTTTTGTTTTTTGCTTTTCTTTTTTTTATTGCTTAAAGTATTATAACAAATGATAGATAAGTATTACAACAAATGATAGATAGATCTCCATTTTTGCCCTTTGCCCTTCCCCCCTCCTCCCTAACCCCCAGTTTCCCATGTCCACTGATTATTCTCCTATGCATGCAGGCAAGTCTTTCAGTTGATCTCTTAACTCCCCCCCAAACATCCCCAGCCTTCCAGCTGTAGGATGATAGTCTGTTCAAGGCTGCTCTGTCTCTGTATTTGTTTATGTTTATCATTTTGAATGGTCTTTATTATCCATAAATAAGTGAGGTCATGTGGTAGTTTTATTTTATTGACTGGCTTATTTCACTTAGCATAATGCTCTCCATTTCCATCCATGCTGATGTAAATGGTAAGAATTCCTTCTTTTTTACAGCAGCATAGTATTCCATTGTGTAGATATACCACAGTTTTCTAATCCATTTATCTTCTGATGGGCACTTAGGCTGTTTCCAAATCTTAGCTGTGGTAAATTGTGCTGCTATGAACATAGGGATGCATATGTTCTTTCTGATTGGTGTTTCTGGTTTCTTGAGATATATTCCCAAGAGTGGGATCACAGGGTCAAATGGGAGTTCCATTTTTAATTTTTTTGAGAAAACTCCAAACTGTCCTCCATAGTGGCTGTACCAGTCTGCATTCCCACCAGCAGTGCACGAGTGTTCCTTTTTCTCTGCATCCTCTCCAGCACTTTTCCTTTGTTGTTTTGTTGATAGCAGCCATTCTGGCAGGTGTGAGATGATACCACATTGTTGTTTTGATTTGCATCTCTCCTATAATAAGTGACTTGGAGCATGTTTTCATATGTCTTTCTGCCTTCTGTATGTCTTCTTTTAAAAAGTGTCTATTTAGGTCCATTGCCCATTTTTTGATAGGATTGTTTATATTTCTTTTGTTAAGTTGTATGAGTTCCTTGTAAATGTTGGATATTAAACCCTTGTCAGTAATATCATTGGCAAATATGTTCTCCCATGCAGTGGGCTTTCTTGTTGTTCTGTTGATGGTTTCCTTTGCTGTGCAAAAGCTTTTTATTTTGATGTAGTCCCATTTGTTTATTTTCTCTTTAGCTTCTGTTGCCCTAGGAGCAGTATCAGTGAAGAAATTCCTTCAGCACATGTTTGCAATTTCGCTGCTTGTGTATTCCTCTAGTATTTTTATGGTTTCCCGTCTTACGTTTAAGTCTTTTATCCATTTTGAGTTTATTTTTGTTTATGGTGAAAGTTGGTGGTCTAGTTTCATTTTTTTGCATGTATCTGTCCAATTTTTCCAACACCATTTATTGAAGAGACTGTCTTGACTCCATTGTATGCTTTTGTCTCCTTTATCAAATATTAATTGGGAATAGTGTTTTGGGTCTATTTCCAGATTCTCTATTCTATTCCATTGATCTATATGTCTGTTCTTGCACCAGTACCTAGCTGTTTTAATAACAGTGGCTTTGTAGTTTAGCTTGATGTCTGGTATGGAGATTCCACCTACTTTGTTCTTCTTTCTCAGGATCGCTTTAGCTATTCGGGGTCTTTTTTTATTCCAGATGAATTTTTGGATACTTCGTTCTAAGTCTGTAAAATATGCTGTTGGGATTTCAATGGGAAGTGTGTTGAATTTATAGATTGCTTTCAGTAGTATGGACATCTTAATGATGTTGGTTCTTCCAATCCATGAATATGGTATATTCTTCCATCTGTTTAGGTCTTCCTCTATCTCTTTTTTCAAAGTCCTCTAGTTTTCTGAGTACAGATCTTTTACTTCTTTAGTTAAATTTATTCCTAGGTATCCTAATTTTTTTGGTGCAGTGGTAAATGGGATTGCTTTTTTAGTCTCTCTTTTTATAAGATCACTATTGGTATATAGAAATGCCATAGATTTCTTGGCATTAATTTTGTAGCCTGCTACATTGCCAAATTCATTTATTAAGTCTAATAATTTTTTAACAGAGTCTTTTGGGTTTTCTATGTACAATATCATGTCATTTGCAAATAAGAACAGTTTTATTTCTTTTTTTCCAATTTGAATGCCCTTTATTTCTTCTTATTATTAAATCGCAATGGATAATACTTCCAATACTATATTGAACAGGAGTGGTGAGAGTGGACATTCCTGTCTTGTTCCTGTTCTAAGGGGAAATGGTTTTATTTTTGCCCGTTGAGTATGATGTTGGCTGTGGGTTTGTCATATATGGCTTTTATTATGTTGAGGTATAATTCTTCTATTCCCATGTTGCTGAGAGTTTTTATCAAATATGGGTGTTCTATTTTGTCAAATGCTTTTTCTGCATCAATTGATATGACTATGTGGTTTTTGTCTCTCAATTTGTTTATGTGATGTATCACGTTTATTGATTTGTTGATATTGTACCATCCTTGCATCCCTGGAATAAATCCTACTTGGTCATGGTGTATGATCTTTCTGATGTACTGCTGTATCCGGTTTGCTAAGATTTTGTTAAGGATTTTGGCATCTGTGTTCATGAGGGATATTGGTCTGTAATTCTCTTTTATTGTGTTGTCTCTATCTGGTTTTGGTATTAGGGTAATGCTTGCTTCATAGAAAGAGTTTGGGAGTTTCCTTTCTCCTGAATTTTTTGGAGTAGTCTCAGGAGGACAGGTTTTAGTTCTCCTTGAATGTTTTGTAAAACTCCCCTGTGAAGCCATCAGACCCTGGGCTTTTATTTACTGGAAGCTTTTTGATTACTGCTCCAATTTCTTCCATAGTATTGGCCTATTGAAATTTTTATATTCTTCCTGATTGAGTTTTGGAAGGTTGTATTTTTATAGGAATATGTCCATTTCTTTGAGGTTGTCTAGTTTGTTAGAGTAGAGTTGTTTATAGTATTTTTTAAGGATCCTTTGTATTTCTGTGGGATCTGTTATTTCTCCTCTTTCATTTTTGATTTTGTTTATTTGAGTCTTTTCTCTTTGCTTCTTGGTGAGCCTGGCTAGCAGTTCATCAATCTTGTTTATCCTTTCAAAGAATCAGCTCTTGGTTTCATTTATCTTTTGTATTGTTTTTTTCATCTCTATGTCATTGATTTCTGCTCTAATCTTTATTATATCCTTCCTTCTGCTCACTCTGGGCTTTTCTTGTTGCTCTCTTTCTAGTTCTTTGAGATGTAGAGTTAGATAATTAACTACCATTTTTTCTTGTTTTTTTTTTTTAGGTAGGCCTGCAGAGCTATAAATTGGCCTCTCAGGATTGCTTTCATTGTGTCCCATAGGTTTTGGATTGTTGTGTTTTCATTGTCATTAGTTTCCAGGAAGTTTTTAATTTCTTCTTTGATCTCATTGATAACCTAATCTATATTTAATAATGTGTTATTCAGCTTTGTAGAGTTTGAATGTTTTGGATTGTTTTTATTATAGTTTATTTCTAATATTATGGCATTATGGTCTGAGAAGGTGCTTGATATGATTTCAATCTTCTTGAATTTGGGGATACCTTGCTTGTAACCCAATATGTGGTCTATTTTTGAAAATGTCCCATGTGCACTTGAAAAGAATTTATATTCCGTGGCTTTGGGGTGAAAAGTTCTTAAGAAGTCAATTAAGTCCATCTGATCTAGTGAGTCATTTAGGATTGCCGTTTCTTTGTTGATTTTTTGTCTAGAGGATTTATCCAGTGATGTCAGAGGTGTATTAAAGTCCCCTACTATGATTATATTGTTGTCAATCTCTCCCTTGATATCTTCCGGGAGATTTTTTATGTATTTGGGTGCTACTGCATTGAGTGCATATATGTTTATCAGGGTTATGTCCTCTTGTTGTATCAATCCCTTTAGTATTATGGAGTGGCCTTCCTTATTTCTTGTTATGACCTACACTTTGAGATCTATTTTGTCTGAAATAAGTAGCGCTACCCCAGCTTTTTTTTCATTTCCATTTTCCTGAAAGATGTTTTTCCAACCCTTCACTTTCAGTCTGTGTGAGTCCCTTATTCTGAGGTGAGTTTCTTGTAAACAGCAAATATATGGGTCATGATTTTTTATCCATTCAGCCACTTGATGTCTTTTGATTGGAGCATTTAGTCCATTTACATTTAAAGTCATTATTGAAAGGTACTTGTTTGTAGTCATTTTATTTATTGTGCCTGTGTTCTTTCTTACCTTTTTATTTCTTCTTTTTATACTAGACCCTTTGGTATTTCTTGCATTGCTGGCTTTGTGGTGATAAACTCCCTTAGCCTTTTTTTGTCTGTGAAGTTTCTTATTTCCCCTTCAATTTTGATCTAAGGTCTTGCTGGATAGAGTAATCTTGGGTTCAGCCCCTTGCTTTGCATCACTTTGTAAATTTCCATCCATTCTCTTCTGGCCTGATGTGTTTCTGTTGAGAAATCATTTGATAATCTAATGGGAGCTCCCTTGTATGTAACTTTCTGTTTCTGTCTTGTGGCCTTTAAGATTCTCTCTTTGTCCTGGACATTTGCCATGGTAATCATGATGTGTCTTGGTGTGGATATTTTTTGGTTCATCTTCTTTGGAACTCTCTGTGCTTGTGTGATTTTTTTCTTCCCCACCTCTGGGAAGTTCTCCGAGATTATTGCTTCAAATATGTTTTCTAATCCTTGTTCCTCTTCCTGTTGTTCTGGCACCCCTATTTTTCAGATGCTGCTGCTTTTCACGTTGTCCCACAGCTCCCTGAGGCTGTCCTCCTGTCTTCTAATTTTTTTCTCTAATTGCAGTTCAGTTTGGGTGTGTTTTGCTTCCCTGTCTTCTAATTTGCTAATTCGGTCCTCTGCTTCTCCTAATCTACTGTTGAAACTTTCCATGGTGTTCTTTATGGCAGCTATGTCACCCTTCATTTCTTCCTGATTCTTACATATGATATTGATTTTTTTCCTCCATCCGGTTTATGCACTCTAGGATCCTTATTCTGAATTCTTTTTCTGACATATTGTATGAATCTGCTTCACGTAGCTGCTTTTCTGGTGATTCCTTCTATTCTTTTCTTTGCAGATTTCTTTGTCTACCCATTTTTGTTCTAACCAACAGATCTAGATGTCAAGGTGTGCAGGGGTTGCTCCTTGGGTGATGGTGGTTCCTCCGCTACTGTTGCTCTTCAAGGTGGCTGCTCCTCAGATGACAGTGGTTTCTGTGGTGGATGCTGTTAGCAGGAGGGTATCTCTGGCTTCTGAGGGAAGCTGCTCACACAGCTGGTATTCCTTGGACAGAGGTGGGATGATCACATGGTTGCTGTTCTTTGGATCTAGGCTGGCTGCATGCTGCTACTTTTCTTAGATGGAGCCAGTTGCTTGTGATGCTGTAGCTGTTTGGACAGGGGCAAGTTGCTTACAGGGTGACTGTTCCTCACGCAGGTGCAGGTTGCTCACTCAGTTGTTGGTTCTCAAATGGGGGTTGTGCTGCTTGCATGGTTGCTGTGCCTTAGGTGGGAGTGAGCTGCATGTGTGACTGCTGCTCCTTGGATAGAGGCGGGATGCTCTCCCTGCTGTTGCTCGTTGGACAGGTGCAGACTGCTTTTCGCTGATGCTCCTTGGATTAGTGTGGGCTGCTCCTCAGATAGGGGTGAGGCTGCTCACGTGGATGCTGCTCTTCGGACTGGGAAACTGGCCTCTCACACGGCTGCTGATCCTTGAACAGGGGGTTGCCACGTGAGGCTTCTGTTCTTAGATCTGGGGCAGGCCGGTCTCAGGGCTGCTGCTCCTTGGACAGGGTTGGGCTACTTGTGTGTCTGCTTCTTATGTAGTTGCAGTGCCTTGGGCTAAGGCATTGGGCTGGTCCGTGGAGAGCACACTTCAGAACTCACAGGGGCCTGCACCCAGGGTGGTTGGAGACTTGTTGACTGTGGGCCCACAGCTGAAGTAGCAGGTCTCTGGCACAGGGTGACTGAAGAGTCTCAGGTGTTGTCCAAAGGCGCCCTGTGTGGGGGTGAAGTCTGGCTCCCAGTTACAGCAGCTCTCCCCTTAAAAATGCTAGGATTGTGAGGACAGGCTGGCCTCCTAGAACTGTCTACAATGGTAGCAGAGGCTGTCTAGTTAAAAAAGCCCATTTAGCTCAACCACTGCAGGATCTATCTGTGCCTCACTAACATACTCACACGCACATTCCACATGACCACACCATCCCCTTTTGGTCCTTCACTGACTTACGCTCTCTCCCTCACTGCCACCTTCTTTCTGCCTCTGTAGTCGGGTCTGAGGTATTATTGATCCTTTCTTGGATGGGGTTTCCTCTACTGGTGTCTGCTTGTGGGGTTCACTCTCTAGCACCTGGCTAGACAGGATAAAATTCACCTCAATAGGACTCGACACAAAGGGACCAAAGCACGAATGTACTCACGACAATAGTAACCCCACAATAAGTGACCACCCCCAGCAGAGAGGATGGGAGCAGAATCTCTAGATGCTGAGCTTGTATATAGAAGATTCAATTAAGAATTGGAGGTACACAGGGAGGATCTCAGTTCAGTATAGAGGAAGTTGAATGGGGATGGGTGATTAGAGGAAAGAGAATGAAAGAGAAGAAAAAAATAAGATAAAATGACTTTGCAAAAAAAATTGGATTTCAAAAATGGTATAGAGATAGCAAAAAACAATATAATAACAGAATAAAATAAAGTGATGGAAAATTAAAGTGAAGAGAACTAGAGAATAAAGCAACAGACACCAACAGGGGAAACAAAGAAAAAAAAGAAAGGAAAAGAAAAGGAAAGGTAACACAGTAATAAGAAAATACCAATTAAAAAAATAATAAAAAATAAAAATAAAAAACTGTAAAATATATATATGTATATATATATGTGTATATATACCGGTGCACAAAAATTTGTGCACTCGGGGTGGAGGGAGTCCCTCAGCCCGGCCTGTGCCCTCTCACAGTCTGGGACCCCTCAGTGGATGTCCTATGATGGCCCCAGTCTGCCAGGCGCCTTTTGTGTGTGTGTGTGTCACCACTGGGGACCTGCCCCCAGCCGCATCTGAGTCTCGGAGCAGTCCTCCTGTGTGTGTCTACCTGCTGGAGACCTGCCCCCAGGCACACCGTCAAGGCTTACAGCAGGCACCCCGTCTATGTTGATCTCTCAGACTCTTGCCCTCCCCAGCATGTTGTTCTCTTTTTTGAGCTGTGGCCAGGGCTGGATGTGCCCTGCCTCCCAAGCTTGCCTACTACCCATCTTCCTCCAGCCACCAGAAAGCAGGGAAAACCCTGCCTCATGGTCAGGCCAGCCTTTTCCTGCTCCCTGATCCTCGGAAAGGACCTGGGAAGCTGCCAAGCAGGCCGCCAACTCTTTCCCACTCACCCATCCCCTGCTGCCTTCCTTTCCCACTTTCCAGTGCCACCAAGGGGTCTGGGGAGCTGCCA
>PVJC01038313.1:0-16797 GCA_004026665.1 Murina feae | reverse complement strand
CATATGAGAGGCAACTGAGGATATTTCTTTCTCACAGTGATGTTTTTATCTCTCTCCCTATCTTACTCTCTCTAAAATCAATGAAAACATATCCTCAGGTTAGGGTTAAAAATAACTATCTATCTATCTGCTGAATAACTACATGTATTATTTAAAAGATTTTCAATTATAAATGAGAACAAAATTCCATATTTTTATTCTAAAAATCCCACTACATTTTCTTTAACCTCTTTGAAATTGAATTGCAGCCCAGGCAATATTGCTCAGTGGTTGGAGTCAATCTATGAACCAGGAGGTCACAGTTCGATTCCCAGTCAGGGCATAAGTGCAGGTTGTGAGCTTGAACCCCACTAGGAAGTATGCAGGAGGCAGCCAATAGATATTTCTACCTCTCTCTCCCTTTCCCTTTCTCTCTCTAAAGTCAATAAAAACATATGTTTTTAAAAAAGCATTAGCCTTGTAGAAAAGTGGGTTAATTTTATCTTATAGCTTTTGGAAGATGTAGGAAGACTTAGAGTCAAAGAAAACTATGCAAATAAAAACAATGAAGTAATTATTAACTTTAGAAAATGAAATCATAGTATATTACTTGTCTCAGTAGTGAACATTATTTGCCTGCTTCTTATATAAAAACAGTGGGAGATTAATTTTGCCAAAATACTCACCTACTACAGTAAGTAGTGAATATATACTCTTATACTTAATCAGATCTGCCTACTAATTAGAAACATTGAGATAATTACCAGAAGAAAATAGCTAAAAGAGTTTAAAGTGATTGCCTCTAAGTAAATTTAGGATCAAGGAAGGAAGGAGGGAGAGGAAGAAAATGTCCGGAGAGCTGCTATTTTTTGTTAATAGGACTTTATCATTGGACTATTTTTTGTTTTTAAAACAAACATTCAAAAAAATACTGATTTCAGAGAAGAAGGGAGAGGGAGAGAGAGATAGAAATATCAATGATGAGAGAGAATCATTGATTGGCTGCCTCCTGCACGGCCCCTACTGGGGATCCAGCCTGAAATTAGGGCATGTGCCCTCACCAGAAATGGGACCATGATCTCCTGATTCGTAAGTTGACACTCAACCACTTAGCCACACCTGCCAGGCTATTATTGGACTTTTAAAACCATATATAGATAATGTAAAATTGAGTTTAAAAAGAAAAGAAGTTTAAGTATTTAAAAAGTTTAAAAATCTGAAAAATGATAGAAATCTTTAAAATCATATTAAGAACTGCAAAATTATCTTGTAGTATAACAAAATTACCAGTATTCAAAGTAACCACATTCAGCAGCAGAGTCTAATGGAGCTGGCAGTCAGTCTACACGGTGACAAAATCGCAATGGCATGTCCAATACTACTTGCAAGTTTGTTTTTAGGCTGGGGCGCATCTGGCTGTTTACCCCTGTGTAGCATACTTGGACAGCTTCCCTGAATAGGTCCACTCATTCTCTGCCTCCTTTGAGAGAGATATCTTTTCCAAACAGAAGGGAAATATGAACACATTGGGAACCTCAGACCTATAACCCCAATATCACCTTTAAAGAATTTTTGTAAGGAACCAAACTCTCATACATGACTCTTTCCTTCTAAACACTAAATAGTTTTGTAAGACCTGAAGAAAGATTAGAAGTGCAAGAGCAAAAAGACTTGCTTACCTGTGGGGACATGGACAAGCCTGACAGCACTATCAGTTGTATTAACATGCTGGCCTCCAGCTCCTTTGGCTCGAAATGTATCTATTCGCAAATCCTTAGGGTCCACTTTCACATCTACCTAGAACAAAAAGTGTAACGTAAGTAAATTCTACACTCAACAAATACTTTCATGCTAAATTTATTCCAGCCCTGACTGGTTTGGCTCAGAGGACAGAGCGTCGGCCTGTGGACTCAAGGGTCCCAGGTTCGATTCTGGTCAAGGGCATGTACCTTGGTTGTGAGCACATCCCTAGTGGGGCATGTGCAGGAGGCAACTAACTGATGTTTCTCTCTCGTCAGTGTTTCTAACTCTCTATCTCTTTCCCTTCCTCTCTGTAAAAAATTAATAAAATATATTTTTTAAAAAATAAAATAAATAAATAAATTTATTTCCAAAAATTTTCAAATAAACTGTATTGCTTTGTGTCATAAATCATAGCTATTAGACTAAGAGGTGAAATAAACTCCCTATTTCAATGGATACTGTTTTTTAATATTGACTTAAGATGCTATGAGATCATTAAGTTATGCAATCTTTTAAGTTTCATCATCTGTCATCCCACAAAAGCTACTACATTAGATAGAAAATTTATAAAAGGTATGTATGTATGTATAATGTATCTACATATAAAGTTAATACTTATTATTCCAATTCTATATTTGCAAATTCACCTATTTCCTAAAATTTATTTGTTCCCCAAAATCAATTATTACAGCACTTTCACAGCCATTAGAAAATATGCTCAGAGCAGCAAAACTTCATGTTGCTCTTCACGTGAACATTCCCACCTGAGAATGACAAGGTGACACACTGCTTTCTTTTCTTTAATATATTTTTTTATTGATTTCAGAGAGGAAGAAAAAGGAAGAGAGAGAAGAAACATCAACGATGACAGAGAATTGATTGGCTGCCTCCTGCACAGCCCCTGCTGGGGATCAAGCCCAAACCCAGGCATGTGCCCTGACCAGGAATCAAACCATGACTTCTGGGTTTATAGGTCGATAATCCACCACTGAGCCACATTTAAAAAGCTTTGTGGATTGTTTTATGTAGAGAAGTAACTTCTATTTAGAACAAAACATCTTGGTCAGAGATAAGAGGGGCAACTTTACCTAGGGAGGAGTTAAGGATTTCTCAAAAGCGACTATAAAGTTCAGTAGGTAACCCTGAAAAATCACTGAAATTCCTAGAAGCTAAGACTTTTCTGTGTATCAGCCATTTACAAAGAGTAAGTTTTCAATGCCTGCTGGAGAGGTTACCTCATGGGGCTGAGGAATGACAATAACTGACATTGTTCCTGTGTGAATACGCTGCATCCTTGATGACAGGCCCACCTCAGGGATGCGCTGAACTCGGTGAATCCCACCTTCATACTTCAAATGCTTATAGACACTGTCACCAGAAATTCGGGCAGCTGCATGATGTAGCCCACCTAGGAAAAAATATCCAGAAATCATTAATGATTTCTAATTTGAAAAGGATCAAGATCTTAAATGTCCTTAATTTAAGGCCTGAATGTGAATATAGCTCCTTAGATGAGGGCATAAAGTAGGTACAAAATTATTTCCCAAATGTAAATGTATTAATATATTAAAAGAAACACACCAAAATATTATGTATGGTTATCTCTGAGGAACAGAATAACAACAGATTTTTATTTTCCTTTTTATACTTTTGTTTCTAAATTTTCTATAATAAGCAAGTTTTACTTTTATAAAAATACTATTAGAAAAAAAAATACTAGGACTTTTTCTTCTTGAACTATCCTATGCCACCTTAGGCTAATATGGTGCCATATATAAAAGAGTGCTCAATTGCATAATAATTTGATAATGATGAATACTATAGGTCCTCCCAAGGTTTCAAGGATCTATCAAAATGTAGTTCTTACTTGTCTATTGAGTGGGAAGATCATCACAAAAGAATCTTAATGCTAGTTTCTTACCAAATGTGTTTTTTAAAAATATTTTTTATGCAATAAAATACAGATATAGAAAACCACATGAATCAAATGTATGGCTTAGTGGCTACAAGATCAAAAAAAAGAACTTTGCCAGTCATCCTGAAAGCCCTTTCACATGCCTCTTCCCAGTTATAATCGCTTTCCTTTCTCATGAGTAACCGTTATTTTGAGTTTTATTCCTTTTTTCAATAATAATCGTATTGCCTGAATGTGCTGTCCTAGGCACCACAGTTAGTCTTATCCATGTTCAAAAGTTTGATTATGTCTTTTAAATCTCTTAATCTCCTCATCCGTCTCTCTTGTTTCTTACACATTATCTGTTGAGGAATCTGGGCTGTGACCTGTAGAATTTCCTACAGTCTAGTTTTGCTGATTACATACTCTTCTTTAATTTTTTAAAAATTTTATTGATTTTTTTTTACAGAGAGGAAGGGAGAGGGATAGAGAGTTAGAAACATCGATGAGAGAAACATCGATCAGCTGCCTCCTGCACACCCCCTACTGGGGATGTGCCTGCAACCGAGGTACATGCCCTTGACTGGAATCGAACCTGGGACCTTTCAGTCCACAGGCTGACGCTCTATCCACTGAGCCAAACCAGTTAGGGCTGACTGCAGACTCTTGGTGAAATTCAACCTGTGCTGTTGCCTTCTGTATTGTCTGCAACTGGGCAGCTAGATCCAGAGACTAGATCAGACACCTTGATAAGCTTGAGCTCCTTGGTAAGACTATAGGAAGCACATACTGTCTGGTTCTCTCTTTTTATGGTCCTGACAGCCTTTGATGCTTAATTGTAAAATGGTGATAGTCTAATTCTATCACTTCTTTTTCTTACCCCCATTGGGGATCAAGCCAGCAACCCGGGCATATGCCCTGACCAGGAATCGAACCTTGACCTCCTGGTTCATAGGTTGACGCTCAACCACTGAGCCACACCAGCTGGGTTCTTTTTCACTTTTAATTAAAGTGAATTTATAAAGAGATATTTCCCTTGTATTTAGGCGACCCCTGTGAAAGGGTTGAGAACCGTTGCTCTAGAGCAAAGGACAAACTGCTCACATTCTTGGAAGCACTAGCAGTGGTTCATAACAGTAGCAACATTACAGTTATGAAGTAGCAATGAAAATAATTTTATGGTTGGGTCACAACATGAGGAACTGTATTTAAAGGGCCAGAAGGTTGAGAACCAGTGATCTAGCGTCTCCTTTTAGAGCAATGGGCAGGCATACTTATTGACCATTAAAAAAGACTCAAGCCCTGGTCAGTGTGGCTCAGTTGGTTGAGCATTGTCCCATGCACCTAAAGGTTGCTGGTTCAATTCCTGGTCAGGGCACATATATGAATCAACCAATGAATGCATAAATAGGAGGAATAACAAATCAATGTCTCTCTCTCAGTCTCTCTCTCTCTCTCTCTCTCTCAAAACAAAACAAAACAAAAAAACAAAGAAACAAAATCTACAAGACTTTAAGTCACTTGATATATGGAATTTTGCACGGAAGTGTTTCTTTTCTGTGTTCAGCTTCTGGTGCTGTGTATATCTGTGGAATTCCTCTCTATGTAAATTAAACATTAAATTTATATATATACTAGGGGCCCAGTGCACAAAAATTTGTGCACTGGGGGGGTGGGGGTGGGGGTCCCTCAGCCCGGCCTGTGCCCTCGGTGAGGGGCTGAGAGCCATTAGTGCAGGCCTGGACGTTTCCCACCGGAGGGCCCACGATTGCACACGCCTGGTGGGCCCACACCACTGAGGGGACACACCTGGCGCAGAGTTGGGTGGCAAGCCAGGGGCGGACGCTGGTGCAGAATCCCTCGGTGGGGCCCTGCTGCTGAGCAAACACACCCAGGGTGGAGCTGGGCAGTGGACTGGCTTTGGATTCTCCGGACTGTGCAGCAGACGCTCCCGCACGCCCTGTGGAGGCCCCTGGGGGACAGATGAAGGTAGCGGACCCTGGACGGGTGTTCCTGGACACCCTGCAGAGGCTCCCAGGGCAGAGCCAGGCAGTGGACCCAGGACAGGTGTTACTGGATGTCCCGCAGAGGCCCCCGGGGGGCAAAGCCAGGCAGCAGACCCAGGACGGCTGCTCCTGCACACCCTGCAGAGGCCCCATGCTCCTGCATGCCCCGGGGAGGCCCCCAGGGGGTGGAGCCAGGCAGTGGACCGGGACAGGCGCTCCTGGATACTCCTCGAAGGCTCCCGGGGGTGGAGCCAGGCAGCAGACCCAGGACAGCTGCTCCTGGATGCCCCGAGGAGGCCCCAGGCCAGACCCCCCCTCCCACTGAGCTGACACACCTGGCACAGCTATGCCGACCGGCCGTGGAGGCTCCCAGTGCAGAGCCGCCCTGCCACCCTCCATCTTGGCTGGGTTAATTTGCATACAGCCACTCTGATTGGCTGGTGGGCGTGGCTGTGAGCAGAGGCTCAGCCAGCCTAGGCAGGCAGTTGCAACAGTTTGCTCTAGTTCCATGGCTGTTGCTCTAGTTCCATGGCTGTTGGCCTCCATCTTGGCTGGGTTAATTTGCATACAGCCGCTCTGATTGGCTGGTAGTAACAGTCAAATTTGCATGTTTCTCTTTTATTATAGAAGATATATATGTGGTCCCCCCCAAAAATATATATACACACACACTTTGAATGTAAAGGCAGTGCTTATTGAAATACATTTGATTTTCAAAACTGAGCTATTGCTGGGTTGGTGTAACTCAGTGGCTGCATTGACCTATGAACTAGGAGGTCACGGTTCCATTCCTGGTCAGGGCACATGCCTGGGTTGTGGGTTCGATCCCCACTGTGGAGCGTGCGGGAGGCAGCCTATCAACAATTCTCATCATTGATGTTTCTATCTCTCTTCCTCTCTGAAATCAATAAAATTATGTATTTTTTAAAAATTGAGCTATCAGTTGTTGAAGTGTATATATTTTTTGGGGGGACACATTGCATTTAATATGCATTACTTTAAAGATAGATGCTTTCCCCCCTTTCTATATTTTAGTCTTTTTCTTCTTTTTTTAAAATCCTCACCTGAGGATACTTTTCGATTGATATTTCTCTCTTTTTTTCCATTGATTTTTAGAGAGTAGAAGGTAGCGGGGAGACAGAGAGAGAAACATTGATTGGTTGCCACCCGCACATGCCCCTGACTGAGGCCAGGGATTGAGCTTGCAACTGAGGGACCAAGTATGTGCCCTCGACCGGGAATCGAACCTGGGACCCTTCAGTCCAAGGGCCGATGCCCTATCCACTAAGCCAAATCGGCTAGCGCTGTTTTAGTCTTTTTCTAACCACATCGTTTTCTTCTCCTAATTACAATAAATAAATCAATTTCTAACAGTCATAATTTCAATGGAGATTTATTCCTAATCTTTAATTTTAAAGGTATATGAGTAAAATATTTAAAATGTCTGCTTTTTGAAAAACATTGTCTTACTTTAAAAAATATCTTTATTTATTTTGCCAGTGAGTCAGTGTATCTAAAAGAGAGGCTTCCCAACAATTGTTTAGGCTGTTCTACATACCTGAAAGTGATACAGATCTCTTCCTATTAAGTTCTCTCTCTCATTGCTGAAAACTGGATTCAAAATATGTATCTCAGAGGTCACTGATGACATTTTCCATTATTCTCTTTTATAATGCTGTTTCTGATTAGATTCTCCTTGAAACTCTCTCCTCTCTTGCTTCCATATTATACTGTCCTCATCCTTTTTCTGCTTATCTGACTCCTCTTTTTCTTTTGCCAACTGTCTACATTTCTAAATGCGGCCATTCTCCAAGGCTTGGTGCCCTGGATGGTCCCTCTCTATAGACTCTCTCTCGCCTATTTCTCAGTATCAGACATTATCTTTGTGCTGACAGCTATCGAACATCTTTCTTCAATTCTATTCTCTCACCAAAGCTCTGGTTACAAAACTTTACAATTTACTGGATATTTCTAAATGAATGCTCGGTATAACTACCAACTTAATAATTCAAAAACCACTCATTATTCTTACCAAATGGGCTGGCTCTGCTTTGTAACTTCTATCCCATTCAATGGCATGAATGAATATTGCAATTCTGCTAGCTACTAATGCTAGAATCCCTGTGGCTCATTTCCTTTGTGCCAGAATAGACTAATGGTATGTAGTGTGGCTCTGGATCAGACAGGTCTAAAGTTAATCTTCCGAATGCCATTACTTATTGTATGATCTTCGATTAGTTACTGACTCTGAGTCTACATCCTCATCTGTAAAATGGGACTAATAATATCTATCTCATAGGATTGTAAGGATCAAACAATCTACCCTGCACATAGCACATATTAGGCAAGCAATAGCACCTCTTGTAGTCAGTCAGCTACCAAATTTTGCCCATTCTTTCTTTAAAGGTTATCTCACATGTCTCCCTACTCCAAATTCTAACTTTCAGTCATATCTGGATTACTTTAATAACCTCTCTGCCTTAAATCTAACCTGTTCAATCCATTCTTTAGATTGTGTCAAAATAACCTTCTTAAAATGTATATTTATTGCCTGGCTGGCGTGGCTCAGTGGTTGAGCATCGATCTATGAACTAGATGGTCACAGTTCGATTCCCGTTAAGGGCACATGCCTTAGTTGAGGGCTCGATTCCCAGTGTGGGCATGCAGGAGGCAACTGAGCAATGATTTTCTCTCATCATTGATGTTTCTGTCTCTCCCTCTCTGAAATCAATAAAAATAAAAAAGATTAAAAAAATATTTATCAAGTCACATTCTTATTAATATAATAAACAGTTTTCTATTCCCTGTCAAGGTCTGTTCAGCTTTCAAGGATGTTCAAATTCTATCCACTCAAGCCTATTTCCTATCACTTCTCATCACAAATGTGCCCTGGGGAAGCTGGCTTCCTCACTGTGCTACACGCCCACCACTATCTTCCCACCACCATGCTGCTGCTCAGGTTGTTCTTTCCCTCTGATCTCACTGGCTGTATTTAAAATCTGTACCAAGCACAACTTACTTATGCTATATACTGCTTTTCATTTCCCTAAATTGTTTAACTTACATTAATCCTTTTTCTCCACTTTGATAGTTTGTGGTTTATTATTAATGACCCCCTCTGTCTACTACAGTGTATCACTGTGTAACCAAGCAGATAACTACTTCCAGGTGGATTAAAAGAATGGGAAAAAATTACTATCAGATGTTCTGATTTAACATACTTGCAAGTTTTAAGGCCTGCATTGTTTATTGTTTATGTTGCTTAAGTTTTTATCAGTCCAAGTAGATAGAAACTTTTTGAAAATAAAGACTAATGACTAACTTCTCCTGCATTCCCGTAAAAAACTAACATATCATTAGCCACTTAGTTTAACTGGAAAACCTTCCAATTATACATCATGTAGTCATAACGTTCTTTAGAGTAAAAGCCTTAACATAGCTTTGCTTTGAACAACAAAGCAATACTTTTTCAGGCAAGGTAAATGTCTATCCTCCATAAGGAAATGTCCTCTAATTTAGATATTTTTTTCTGGGAGGATATCTCCCTTCCTCCCACTCCCTTCTCCCACTTAAAAACTTTACTATGATAAGCCACTGGGATTGATGAGTCTATGTCACAGTATTTAGCACACACAGATCAAATGTTTTTTTAAAAAAACAGGACAACATGGGTCTAATGAAGCTCAGAGGAAAAATATTTTTCAGTATCATCAGTGGACAGAATCTTCAACTACACTTACCATAATCAGCAGGTGTATAATTCAGAAGTTCAAATTTCCAGTGTTTATAGCCTGAATAATTCTGGTACATGTCAAATATTTCCCGGGTAAATTGTTGGCAAATATCACCTAAACGAAAACACAAAAAATATTAAGTCGGCACAAATTTCTAAGAGAACCCTTCTTAATTATAGGTCCCTTAAGAAATGAGTAACTACTTCAAAAGTGAAACTTTTAAAGTTACAGTGTATCAAATCAAAGTAAAATTTAGGTATTTCTTAGATTATTTACAATAAAATTATTTTACAGACCTCCAGTAGTTCTTCCAGATGTCACCTCTAAAATAACATCATTTTCGTCATATTTTTCCTTTGGCACTAAACTCTGGAAAAGCTAAAAAAGGAGAAAAACTATAAACACTAGAATGTATATGTTCTATATACATATATAGTATATACATTGTCTTTACTTGAACTTAGTTAAAAGACCCACAATACATTTTTTAAAAAATCAAAGTCATAGCATCCCAATGAGGTCTACTCCTGAAATGCTTTAATAAGTAGACCTAATTAAACCTAAAGCAAGTGATCAACTCATTTTAACAATGAAGTACCTGTCAGGATGTTCTCTATGATTCCACCAAATTATCTTAATTTTCTAAAATGCAGAAGTTTAGATCAAAGTCTAGTGTTTCATTCAATTTTCTTCAGATTCTGCCTATTAGCTCTAAACAATAACTTCTTTCATCTAATGAATAAAGTAAAGCTTTGGAAGTCTTCATTTCACACATGATTGCATATTCTCTCCTGCCATAAATGACAGCGAGCAGGAGGCTGTGCCCTGCCTTCTCAGCAGAGCTGCTTTGTTTTAAAGAGGATGTTGAAGACTCCCAAGACAAGTCTCAAATAGTTTCTTAGCTGTGATAAGAAAAAAGGAGCATCCTAACAAAGAAAGTAACCAACTTTCCTCTTAGGAAAAAAAGGGAAGTAATTTTATTTTTATTATTACTAAAAGGTCTTTCAAATCAAACTAAAAGTACCAATGGGTCATGGTACTCCCTACTGTCAATTTCTACAATACTCCATCTCTGCTAAAAATGGTCTAATCTATGGGAGAGAATATTAGAATCAGACATCTTACTTTGATTAGCTTGTTAAATACCTCCACCTCATCCCCTTCAACGCCTCATAAGGCTTCTCTACTGGATTCCCAGAATAGGGGAGACTGAAGGCAGAAGATGGCAAATATGACAGAAGGGAACATGGTACACAGGTCTGTGATTTTAGACAAATCATCCATTGAGCTGTAAGAAGCTAAAGACTTGTGTTAATTAACTGTCTCTACATCTTTGGATTCGTTCCATTTTATCCGGAATGCAAATTTTCAATCCTTATTTAACACAATCACCACGAGCCATTCCCCCTTTCTAAGACTTAACCCCTGATGCTGCCTCTTGGTGAACTAAATTTCTTTATCAACATGTGTTCCCTTGCCTGGCAAGTTAACAGATTCGACTTTAGAATATTGCTGCTGTGGGGTGGGGGAGTTTTTATTCTTTGATATCTATCACAATTTCTTCAATCTCATTCTGTAGCAAATTACAGCACTAAACCCCGTCCAAACCCTTATCATATGAGAAGATTTGATAACTGGTGTTTGGAAAGTACTTTGAGCACCACTGCATAATCTCCCTTATATTAACAATATTGAGATTAGTTTACCTTCTGAAACATACCTCACTGTATAACATGTTAATTTTTTGAGCAATGGTTTGCCTCTCTTCCAATGCAAGTTCTTGTAACTGCTTTTCATCTTGTTTATTTAGACCTACAAACAGACAACAGCAATATTGGTAAAAGTTTTAAAATACAGGAAAACTCTTGAATAGCTACCTAATCTCTGCCTACTAAGTTTTATTTCAGTTGTGAAGGCAAGAAATTATACAAAAGAACAGTTAAAATACTTAGACAATATCAATAGATAAGTATTTGCAAAATATACCCCAAAATTCCCGTGTTTTTTAAAAGAAGCATGATCTTGCCCCAACAGCTTATGATATGAATGTCTATAAGTAACTATGGAAAACAGTGATTAATCAAACAAGGACTGGCTAATTAAATGTAAACCAAAATAAGATGTTTTGGAGTAAATTGGGGTGGCCATTTCTTGTCTAAAGGTGGCAACCATGCCCTGACAGGTTTAGCTCAGTGGATAGAGTGGCGGCCTATGGACTGAAGGGTCCCAGTTTCGATTCTGGTCAAGGGCATGTACCTTGGCTGTGGGCAGATCCCCAGAAGCAGGTGGGTAGGAGGCAGCTGATCGATATTTCTCTCTCATCGATGCTTCTAACTCTCTATTCTTTCCTTTCCTCTCTGTAAAAAAATCAATAAAACATATATTTAAAGGTGGCAACCATTACCCAGCACACTCTGAGTAAACTAGCATGGTTAAAGCTTCCATTTTTGTAGAGTAAATGAAGCCAGTATCACTATTATTATAGATAGCAGAACTATAAGCCTAGAAGAGAGTTTAGAAAAATGGCTTTTCTTTCAATTTCTGCATATTGTGAAAAATTTTTCCAAAGAGAAAAAATATTAAGACAATAGCAATATTAATAAATAGTTAAAAAATACTAAAATTAAAAATAAATAGCTCTCACATCATATACAAAATTAGGTGGATCAAACACCTAAATGTAAGAGCTAAAAATATAAAACGCTTGGAAGGAAACAAAGATATACCACCTCTACTTAGATTGTACAATAGTTTCTTTTTTTTAAATCAAACTTTACTTACTTATTTATTTATGTATTTTTAGCACAAAAATAGTATCTTTCACCTTTACCACCCAACCTGCAGACCTAATAGGGATTTCGAAATATAATTTTTAATCCTAAAAATTAAAATCATGCTGTCCTAACTGGTTTGATTCAGTGGATAGAGCATGGGCCCACACACTGAAGGATCCTGGGTTTGATTCCAGTCAAGGGCACATACCTAGGTTGCAGGCTTGATCCCAGGCCTTGGTAGGGGCTAATACGGGAGGGACCCAATTATGTGTGTCTCTCACATGATGTTTCTATCCCCCTTCCCTTCCACTCTCTATAAAAATGAATGGAAAAACATCCTCTATACAATCGTTTCTTAGGTAGTATGACATGAAAATCACAAGCAACAAGAGAATAAAAAATTAAATGGACCTCATCAAAATTTAAGTGTGGTGCTTCAAAGAACAACCCACAGAATGGGAGAAAAATTTCTGCAAATCAACTATCCAAACCAGTTAGGACAGCATGATAAAGAACTTGTGTCTGGCCCTGGCCAGACAGCTCAACTTAGTTAGAGTATCACCCTGACATGCAAGATTAGGAGTCCAATCTCTGGTCAGGACACATAAAAGAATCAACCAATGAATGCATGAATACATGGAACAACAAACCGATGTCTCTCTCCGTTCCTCACTCTCTCTCAAATCTACTCTAATAAAAGAGTAATATACAAATCGACCATCACTCTGAGACACCTAAGCCACGCCCACCAGCCAAGCTACACACACGCAGCCAATCAGAGTGGCTGTATGCAAATTAATCTAGCCAACATGGAGGCCAACAGCCACGGAACTAGATCAAATAGGAGGGTTCCGTTGTACTAGGAGTAAACTGTCTGCCTAGGCCGGCTGGGCCTCTCTGTGCTCAAGGCAACATAGTTCCAATTATAGAAGCCATAGAGCTGAAGCAAATAGGTGTTTGTTGCACCAGCGATGGAGGAAACTGTCTGCCTAGGCCAGCTGGGCCTCTACTAAGGCAACATAGTTTCAATTATAGCAGCCATAGAGCTGAAGCAAATAGGTTTCCATTGCACCAGCGATGGAGGAAACTGTCTGCCTAGGCCAGCTGGGCCTTTACTAAAGCAACATTGTTTCAATTATAGAAGCCACGGCACTGAAGCAAACAGGAGGCTTTGTTACCTGCCTAGGCCTTGGCTTCTATCAATTATAGAAGATAAATAAATCCCAGAAACCTGATTCCTCACTGGGACGTTGGGTCAATGGGAGCTGTGGGCAGCCTGAAAATGGCCCTCAGCCCCTCACTCAGGCTGTCCAGGCACCCCAGTAGGGACCCAAAACCTGAAGGGACTTTGGGTAGCCTGAAAATAGCCCTCAGACCCTCACCCAGGCTGGCCACACCCCCATGGGTGAGGGTCCTCACTGGGGGGCTTGGCCAGCCTGCAAACAGCCACCAGCCCCACACCCAGACTGGCTAGGCATGCCAGCAGGTGGACATCCCCTGAGGAGTCCCAGACTGCGAGAGGGCACAGGCCGGGCTGAGAGACCTCCCAAATGCACAGATTTTTGTGCACCAGGCCCCTAGTCAATAATAAAAATAAAAAATAAAAAGAACTTGTGTCTATAATATAAAAACTTACAAATCAGTAACAAAAAGACAAATAACTCAATAGACAAAGCATCTGAACAGTCATTTATCCAAAGATGACATGACAAATAGGCACACACAAAAAAACTCGCCCAACATCATTAATCAGGGAAAGTCAAATGAGCCCTAGCCAGTGTGGCTTAGTTAGTTAAGCATCATCCCATGCACCTTAAAAGGTCACGGGTTTGATTTCCTGTCAGCCCGCATACCAGGGTTTTGGGCTTGGTCCCCAGGAGGGGACATGCAGGAGGTTTCTCTCTCACATCATGTTTTTCTCTCTCTCCCTTTCCCTTCCTCTCTCTGTGTAAAATAAATAACATATGTTAAAAATGTATTTTTTAATTTAAAAGAAGTTAAATCAAAATCACAAGGAGATATCACTTCACACTCACTAGGATACTAGAATCAAAGAGGCAGATAACAAGATTGGCAAGGATGTGGAGAAATTAGAACCCTCAGACACTGGAGAGGGAATGAAAATGGTGCAGCCACCTGGAAAACAGTCTGACATTTCCTCAAAAGGTTACACATAGTTATGAGATACTCATATCTATGCCCACACAAAAACTCGTATACAATGTTCCTAGCAGCACTGTTCATAATAAGAAAGAAGTTAAAACAACTCAATAACTCAATATCCATCAACTGATGAATGGATAGATGAAATGTGGTATACCCATACCATGAAACATAATTCAGCAACTAAAAAATGAAGTATGGATACAGGCTACAACATACATAAACCTTTAGAATACTCTGCTAAGTAAAAAAAGCCAGTCACAAAGGACAACATACCATAGGATTCCATTTATAAAAAATGCCTGAAATAAGTAAATCTAAAGAAACAAAAAGTAGATTAGAGGTTGCCCAGGGCTAGCAGGGAAGGGGTGATTGGGACGAGATGGCTAAAAGGTAATGAAATAGTACCTAGACCAAATGAACTCTTTGGGGTAGGAACTATACTTTTGTGCCCCTGGTATGTAGCATTGTAGGGCAGTGCTCAGTAAAGGTCTGTTAAATAAATTAAAGCTTCTGAATAAGTCTCCCAGACCCTAAAAACTTCCTGGCTAGCACCACAAGGAGCTTAGTCTCTTAGTAGTTGATCTTTAGTAGCTGAAATACTTCAAACATCCAGAATACAAAGTCCTATCCTTCCCAAGTGTAGAGTTTATTACCTGTAGGTTTTTTAAAGACTGAGTTTTGGAAGCGAGGTAGAGGGGGTCAATGGAAAAAAAAACGGGGACAGCTATAATACTTTCAACAATAAAGGTAAAAAAAAAAAACACAAAAAAACTGAGGCCCAGTCAATGTGGCTCAGTGGTTGACCAGGAGGTCAGAGTTCGATTCCTGGATAGGGCACATGCCCAGGTTGTGGACTCAATCCCCAGTGTGCAGTACACAGGATGCAGCTGATCCATGATTCTCTCATCCTTGATGTTTCTACTTCTCTCTCCCTCTCCCTTCCTCTCTGAAATTAATTGAAAATATAAATTTTTTAAAAGACTAAGTTCATTTAACTTAGGAACTCAATCCTATAGTTATACACACACACACACACATCTTTTACTTACTTTTACACATTGATTCTAATTCTTCAATTGCTTTTTCGGCCTCCTGAATTTCTTGGTAAATGGCTGCAAGTGGTGCCAACTCAGCATGTCTCTGATTCAAGGACTTTTGGTCCCCTTGATTCACAGAGATATGCTGCAAACACTCATTAAGTGTTTGGTACTCCTTATTCAGGTCCTCCATATATTTCTGTAATGCTTTATGCTTCCAGAGCATCTTGGTGTTTTGATGACAGAATCTCTTAGAGCAATTCTTATTTAACAGACTATGGAGAATGTGATTCCTGTTTTGTCTAAAAACCCCCAGCCTTGTAGCAAGATGTATCTGTGTAAACTGATGAAAAAGGGGGTGGATGTGGCACTGGTGATGACCATAAAGAGATGGATGTCTAAAGAGCCAAACACAGAGGTGACGATTCATCTCAGCATCTGAAATAAAGTAAACAAACACAATCTGGAAAAAAAACTCAACTCTGCAGATATAATATAGCTGGAAGTCACCTGAAGAAATCTTGTTCACTTCACTCCCTGAGCCAGCTCCATAAGCTCCGCAAATTCTATAACTCATAAAAATAAAAGAATTCCTCAACTCTCTGAAAAGAATGTATTAAGATAAATGAAGAAAGCATAAAGCACTTTTTTCTACCCACTCAACACACATATAATTAAGGCAAAAGTAAGAGTGTAACCAATAAATATATCAATAGAATGGGTTAAATCAGCTATTTTTCTAGAAAGTATTCAGCACAAGCACTTGGAAGGTATAAAATAATTATTCAAACTTTAGATGGTTCACATATTTTCGGATTTCAGAAGTTTGATGTAAATAACAACTATTTGCTTATCAGATGTCCAAGAAGTCAAGTGATTTAATCATGATTATTTACTCAGCTACACAGAGACAGAGCTGATTCTAGAATGCAAGGTTCCTGTTGAGAACTCAGTGCTTTCACTTTCAAGTCTACAGTCACTCTTCAAAGATGCATCCCTGCCTGGATCACTGTGGCTCAGTTGACTAAGTGTCGTCCTGTATACCAAAAGGCCACCGTTTTGATTCCTGGTTAGGGCGCATGTCCAGTTTGCAGGTTTGGTCCCAGGTCGGGGTGCATATGGGAGGCAACCAATCAATGTTTCTCTCTCACATCAATGTTTCTCTCCCCGCCCCCCGCCCCTTCTCTTTCTCTGAAAATCAATAAAAACATTTATTGATCCCTTCAGCTGAAATCCTAAAGGAAGAAAGCTTCAAATATTAACAGACTAAGAAAGTAGAAGGTCTGGTAAAGAGGGACAATGGTGATAATTACAGTTGACCCTTGAACAACATGGGTATGAATTACAACAGGTCCACAACATCCTGATTTTTTCCAATAAATATATCATCGGCCCTCTGTATCCCCTGGTTTTCCATTTGCAGATTCAACCAACCATTGTTGGGAATTCATGGGGGCAGAGATC
>PVJC01038312.1:0-16808 GCA_004026665.1 Murina feae | reverse complement strand
TCCTTCCCTCTGCCAGCCTGGTTGTCCCTAACTGCCCCTCTGCCAACCTGGTTGCCCCCAACTACCCCCCTTTGCCAGCCTGGATGCCCTACTCAGCCTGCTGTTCAGTCATTTGGTTGTCCCTCACTAACCCCCCTGCCGGCCTAGTCGCCCCACGTAGCCTGCTGGTCGTTACTGTTACTGTGACACCATCTGGGCAATTTGCATATTCCTCTATTATTACTATAGATCTTTACACATCCAGGTACCATTTCTGCTTCTTTTTGATGATCCTTATGCCAATGTTAGCCATTTGTTTTAAAAACAACTATTTTGTGAAAAGCAAATTGAAATTTACTATCAGTAGGAGGTGGATTTTCAAATAAAACACTTTTTGATGTACATGACCAAATCCAATAAATGCTATATTTTCCAGCACTCATGATTACTTTCTATTTATAGTATATTAAGAGGCTAAATGTAAATACTAAGATAATTTACTTCAATGCATATAAGAAATCATTTGGATAATACATATTGTTTTTGATGTACTATCAGTAGAATTCATTGCTTTAAAACAAGTAAAATAGCATAGTGATATAGGTGACTATCTGATGTGTTTAAAGGACTGCATATTATATATATATATATATATATATATATATATATATATATATATATAAATTTAATATACTAACTGAAGACTATCATAACTTGGCAAAAATAGCATTGTATCATATTCTTTATAATAATTTGCCCAGTAATTCAGTGTAGCAGCAACATCATTCTATGTTGTGTGATTGCAAATGAACAAATTTTTGATTTTTTAAAATTATTTTTCTACTAATGTTGCAATTATTTAGCATGTATCATGGTATCTGAGTCATTTTAGGTTTATTTTAAAAGAATGCAAAAGATAATTAAATCATTGCATTGAATATACAAAAAATACCAGATTGATATTATAGCAATAAAAACTACAATATCTGAGATGAAAAATACACTGAATGGGATTAATGGAAGATTAAACATAGCAGAAGTTGAGTGTGTCTGAGGAAATACCCATAGAAACTTCCAAAAGAAATTCAGAAGTAATTATTTTTAAAAATATACAAAATATTGGTGAACTATGGGACAACTTCAGGTGACCTAATATATGTGGCAGAAGGAACACAAGTATTTGAGAAAAAGGGCTGAATTTTTTCCAAATTTGATTAAAATTATAACCCCAAATACCCAAGAATTACTATGACAGTCAAGCACAAGAAACAAGAAGGTAATTACTCAAAATAGCAATAAAGAGAACATCTTAAAATCAATCAGAGGCAGGGAAGAAGATACTTTATATACAAAGGAACAAGTGTAAGACTGACATCAGATTTCTCATCTAACAATGCAAGTGAAAAGTCAGAGCAACAACTTTAAAATATTGACAGAAAAAATACTTCATACATAATCTGAAACATAAAGGAAGTTCTTCAGGCAGAAGAAAATAAACAATTCCAGATGGAAGTAAGGATAGAAACAAAAGGGAGAGATTCCAAAGAAGTATAAAAAAGCTTTTGAGTGTTTTGGATATGTTCATTGTCTTCATAGTGGTAATGATCTCCTGGGTGTAGACATATGTCAAAACTTAATAATTGTACACATTAAATATGTGCAGTTTATAGTTTAAAAAACACCCATATAACTAGCAGATGACCCAGCTATTCCACTTCTAAATATTCATCTAATAGAAATAAAAGTATATATCCATACAAAGGCTGGTACACTAGTGTTCACAGAAGCTTTATTTCTAATATCTCTAAACTGGAAACAACCCAAAGTTCCACCAACCATTGAATGGATTATACTGTATTTGCCTAGGACAGGGAAGCTTGAAGATACATTTCTTCACTCTCCCTCTCCCCAACCAAATAAATCACACTTCTTGAACATGATATGTAAAGTGGCAATAGAAAGTCAAATTAACGCAGCTAAAGATTGCTTTAATGACTTGGATGACTAAGGGGATTTTTCAAAATGATACTACAAAAGGATAAAGAAATGAAGAGTATGAGTGAAATAATCTGATATGAAATACTTTGCTCCACAGACAGAGAAAGGACCAAAGGAAATATTCACAGAAATAAAAAAAAGAAATTTATAGATATGCACACAGGTACACACTTACTTGACATATTTGAGTGGTGTGTATCCGTATATACAGTTCAGAAAAGTCCTGACTCTAGAAGACATTCAGCATTTCCTTTCTATGAAATGTTTACATATCCAGGAAACAGAATCTTTTCAGAGTCATAAAAAATTTCCCCTATCTGCTTCCAAATTAGGCCTTTAATAATGCATTTTTAAAATGATAGTCTTTAAATATTTTTTTGTTTTGCCAGGTAGAATCTTAAATTTTTAACTGAATCACTGCAAGAGCTTTATCACAATAGGATTCAAGTGCTTGGATTTAAAAACTTTTAAAAATGTATAATTAAGCCTCTGACACTTACTATTTATTTATTTATTTATTTATTTATTTATTTATTTCTCTATTTATGCAAAGACAAGGATTCCAATGAATTGAGCTGACTGGGTGTTCTTTTGACTAATGCTTGTAATGTCTTTGAAAAGTAACCATTTTAGAGAGGATTTGGAAAATATTTAATAACAAGTACTTAATCTAATCTAGTTATTTCAAGACATAATCTAACCTACCATTTTTCCTTCTTTTTTTAAAAAATAACTTTTATTGACTTTTGTAGAGAGGAAGGAAGGGGGAATAAGAGTTAGAAACATCGATGGGAGAGAAACATCAATCAGCTGCCTCCAGCACACCTCTACTGGGGATGTGCCCGCAACCAAGGTACATGCCATTGACCGGAATCGAACCTGGGACCCTTCAGTCCTCAGGCTGACACTCTATCCACTGAGCCAGACCGGTCAGGGCCATTTTCCCTTCTTGAATGACAAAAACAGAAATTAAACAAAGGAAATTGAAAAAAGAAGGAATGCTTCTAATTTTGTAAGACTGATATATTTTCTTTAAAGGATGCCTGAAAAGTCATCAGATCTTACATTTTAAAATTCTGGATATATACCTGCATTAGTGTAGTTGATAAGAACACAGGGTTGAGAGAATAATCAAATTATTGGTTCTGATATCATCATATATACTTAGATGTGTAATCATGAACATAGTACTTATGTGTTATAGATCTAATTTCTCATTCATTAAATGGGATAGTAATATATGCTCTGCATCTATGATGGGGTTGCTAAGAGAATCAAATGAAACATTAGATGTGGAAAATCACTGAAAGTATTAGGCATTAATTTAAACCTTAATTTAATTGATTTTAAGTAATGTTGTACTATATATCAGTGATTTTTAACCCTTTTCATCTCATGGCACACATAAACTAATTACTAAAATTTTGGAGCACACCAAAAATATATTTTTTGCCAATTTTACAAAAAATACATACAATTTTTATTCATTCACACCAGATGGCTACTGTTGTGTTGGCTGTTATCATTCTTTTATTTGACATTCTAAGGGAAAAGAAGTCAATGCCCCTGACTAAATAGTTTGGTATTGCATCTTCTAAAAATTCTTGTGGCACACTGGTTAAAAATTGCTGTTATATATTATTACTTATATATTAACTAGAGGCCCAGTGCACAAAATTCATGTATGGAGGGGTGGTTCCCTCAGCCCAGCCTATATCCTCTCCAATTGAGGACCCTTAGAGGGATGTCCAACTGCCGGTTTAGGCCCAATCCCTGTGGACATCCCTCTTGCAATCTGGGAACACTGGCTCTTAAATGCTCACCTGCCTGCCTGCCTGGTTGCTCCTAACTGCCTCTGCCTACTAGCCTGATCACCCCTAACTGCTCTCCCCTGTCGGCCTGTTTGTCCCCAACTGCCCTCCCCTGCTGGCCTGATCTCTTCCCCAGTGGCCCTCCCCTGCCAGCCCAATCTCACCCCCAACTGCCCTCCCCTACAGGCCTGATCTCACCCCCAACTGTTCTCCTCTGCTGGCCAATTTGGTTCTAATTTGTCGATTTCTATGCCATTCAGTGTCAAAAGTTCTGCCTCCTAGGCAGCCATTGGCTCCCCACAGCGCCCACATTTGGTTCTGATTGGTCAGTTCCTATGCCAGTCAGCGTCAAAAGCTCCGCCTCCTAGACTAAGATGACCAGACGTTCCGCTTTTGGAAGGACAGTCCTGATTTTTAACAATTTGTCCCATGTCCTGCGGCGTTTTTAAAAAGTCCTGATTTTTGGAAAGAATGCATGACAAGATAGGGAACAGCAGGAGAACGGGAAGGGAATATACGGTTTTCGGCAGCCAAGTGGTCAATGGTGTCCCACTTTACCAATGTTAAAATCTGGTCACCTTATCTTAGACAGCCATTGGCTCTTCATAGTACCCACATTTGGTTCTGATTAGTCAGTTCTTATGCCAGTCAGCATCAAAAACTCTACCTCCTAGACAGCCATTGGTTCTTCACAGTACCCATATTTGCCTCTTGACTGGTCGGTTCCTGTGCCAGTCAGCATCTCCGGGTCTATCTCTGGGCCTGATCAGAGAGGCAGTGCTGAACAGCAGCCCCTGCGGAGGCTGGGAGAGAAAGAAAGGCCTGGTTGCTGGTGAAGCCTGGAAAAAAAGAGGGAGAGAAAGATAGAGGCAAATACTGATCAACAGCTGCCACTGAGGCTGTGAATCAGACCCTGTCTCTCTCTTTGGGTCTCAGCCCCCTGGGCAGTCAGTGCTGGGTTGCCAGGCTGCAGTGGGGCAGTCAATGCTGGGTCGCCATGGCAACCCAGTGCTGACTGAAGGACTTCTGGATTGGTCAGCCATTGGTGGTTGTCGGTCATTACAACCCTGGGCTTTTATATATTAGGACTAGTTCAGAAACATTTATTCTTTTAAAGAGTGGGGCAAAACAGTTATTCATATGGAAAATAACACAATAATAAATAATACAAAGATAAATTCTGTGTTTTGCATACTCAAAACTATAAACCTACGTTTACCACATCATGTATACCAAAGTGAATATACAATGGGGGAAAAATCCTCACAAATATGTGTTCTACTTGAGTTTACATTGTAGTTCAAGGGGACATATAACAGATAAATACAATATATCAAATGATGATAAGTGCTACAGAGGAAAATAGTTAGAAAATAACACAATCTGTTTAGAAGTAGGGAAATTGATGAAAATTTCAGTAGGATAATTAGAGAAGGCCTCATTTAGATGTCTACAAAGATCTGAAGGGAGAAAATGAATGAGCTATATGCATATGTGACAGAAGTGTTCCTCAAAGTGAACAGTAAGTGCAGTAGCCCTAAAGCAGAACTGTGGTTGAGTGCTGGAGTAGCAACAAGGATGTCCTTTTAGCAAGAGTGGAATCCATGTGGGGAAAAATACTGTAAGATAAGATCAGAAAGATAAAGGCTCCATATTAAATTGAGCCCTATAAGCCATTTTAGGAACTGTCATTTATTTTAAAGAATTTGAGAAGATAAGTGATATGGAATGGATTACATTTAGCAGAGTACATGAGAAGGGGACAAAGGTGAAGCAGAGCTTTAGCAATGATCCAGAGGCACAAGGGCATTATCAGTGGTAGTAGAGACAAATGTTCTGATTGTGGATGTTTCAAGATACTGACTTCAGTATTTTACATACTAGAGGCCTGATGCACAAAAATTTGAGCACTCACGGGAGGGGGATCCCCTTCAGCCTGGCCTGTGCCCTCTCGCAGTCTGGGAGCCCTTGGGGGATGTCCACCTGCTGGCTTAGGCCCACTCCCTGGGCAATAAGGCCTAAACTGGCAGCCAGACATCCCTTTGGTAGCCTGGGAGCCCTTGCCAGTGGAGAGCAGGCCTAACCTGCAGTCGGACATCCTTAACGCTGCTGAGGAGGCACAAGAGGCTCCCACCACCACCACTGTACTAGCAGCCATCAGCCTGGCTTGTGGCTGAGCAGAGATTCCCCTGTGGGAGTGCACTAACCACCAGGGGGCAGATCCTGCATTGAGCATCTGCCTCCTGGTGGTCAGTGTGAGTCATAGTGACCAGTCATTACCAGTTGTTCTGCTGTTAGGGTCAGTTTGCATATTATCCTTTTATTATGTAAGATAGAGGTCTGGTGCATGGGTGGGGACTGGCTGGTTTGCCCTGAAGGGTGTCCTAGATCAGGATGGGGGTCTCACTGGGGTGCCTGGCCAGCCTGGGTGAGGGGCTGGTGGCTGTTTTCAGGCTGGCTGCACCCCATTCAGGGAGGGGGGTACTTCTGGGGTGCCTGGCCAGTCTGGGTGAAGGGCTGATGGCTGTTTTCAGGCTTTCCACAGCCCCTTGAGGGTGGGGGTCCCCACTGGGCTGTCTGGCCAGCCTGGGTGAGGGGCTGAGGGCTGTTTTCAGGCTGGCCAAGCCCCCAGCAAGGACCCTCACCCCATGAGGGTGTGGCCATCCTAGGTGAGGGGCTGATGACTGTTTTAGGCTGGCCACAGGCCCCAGCTACCCATGCTCCCAGCGAGGCTGGCCTGATGCAGGCATCTGAGATTTATCCTCTATTATTGAAACTTTGTTGCCTTGAGCAGAGTTCACAGCTGGCCAGGGCAGGCGGGAAGCTTGGCTTCCTCCATCACCAGGGCAACCAAGCCTCTTGTTTGTTCCAGCTCTGTGGCTGCCGGTCGCCATATTGGTTGGGTTAATTTGCATATAGTTGCTCTGACTGGCTAGTGGGCATGGCTTGGGCATAGCGGAGGTACAGTCAATTTGCATATTTCTCTTTTATTAGATTATCTTCCTTGGTGGCTCTTTAGTGAGGCTTTTTCTAGCCTTAGTCCTTTGTGGCTTCATTAAATAACAGTCGAACATAAGCACAGAAAATTGCACACTTAATAAGCATATATTGGTACATTTTTAAAGTGATCACACCATGTAACCAGAATCTAGATTTTTTTAAAAAAATGTATTTTGATTTTTTATAGAGAGGAAGGGAGAGGGTCAGAGAGTCAAAAACATCAACGAGAGAGAAACATCAATCAGCTGTCTCCTGCACACCCCTTATGGGGGGTGTGCCCGCAACCGCGGTACATGCTCTTGACTGGAATCGAACCTGGGACTTTTCAGTCTGTAAGCTGATGCTCTATCCACTGAGCCAAACCAGTTAGGGCCAGAATCTAGATTTTTAAAAAAGAATATTGACAATATATCAGCAGTCCCTTTTATGTTCCCTTCCAGTTGTTACTACCTCCACTTCAGTAATCATTATAAGGACTTGATGAATTATACATACTTCTGAACTTTCCTGAAATAAAACAATACATTATGTAGTTTTTTATATGACTCCTTTCATGCTACATTATGTTTATGAGATTCATACATGTTGTTACAAGACGTTTATATATTTTTATTGCTGTATAGTATTTTATTGCATAAATATTCCTTAATTTATATCCCAATTTTACTCTTTTGGACATTTAAGTCATTTCCATCTTTGAGTTAGACTAAATAGTACTGCTATACACATTATTATATATATCTTCTGTAGAGTATATATTTGTGTTTCTGTTGGGTCTATATCTAAAAGGGGGAATGTTGTGTCATAGAGAACTATATAGTTAGCTTGACTGGATCCTATCAGTTTCTAAAATGACTGTACTAATGCACACTCTTACTATCAACACATGAAAGTTCCAAGTGTTCCACATCCCTGCAAGAATTTATTTTCATCTTTTTCATTTTAACCACTTTGGTGCGTATATAATGATATGGTGTTAGTTTTCATTTCTCTGATGATTCATGAAAAACATCTTTTCATATGTTAATTGGCCCATTGATGTAAGAAACATCTAAACCTGTAAGAATTTTTATGAGTTTATTTGAGTCAAACTGATAATTTTTGTGAAGCAAAATCTCAAAGGATTGAGAAAATGCTCCAGAAAATGGCAGTTTTGCACCTTACTTTACACATTACAATCAAAGGAGGAAGAATAAAGTGGTCACTTGAAATCCATTGGTGATTTATTAAGGAGGCTGGAAATCTCTGGGACTGGATAAAAAGTAAAACCTTTTACAGAGGTGGGTTCAGGATAGTTAACAGTTAATTAATACCATAACAATAGCAGTGAGGAGATTTGTGGTCTCTGCTGTGGTGGGAAATTATGCCATGAGGAGTCTGGAAAAAGGAAATTACTCTGATGTTCCAAAGGTATGTTATCATAGATGCAAAAATACTATAGATAGGCTCAGTTAAGGTAAAGATTGACCTTTGTCAAGAAAGATATTGGCCTACGACGTAACTACCCTTCATGACTGACTTTTAGTTAGGACTTTTTGTTGTTGTTGTTGTTTCATTTTGTTTTTCTTAATCCTCATCCTAGGATACTTTTTTCCACTTATCTTTTTGAGTGAAAGAGAGAGGCACAGACAGAGAGAAACATTGACGTGACAGAAACACATCAGTTGGTTGCCTCCTGCACATGCCCAGACCAGGACCCAGGGCAGGGAGGAGCCTGCAACCAAGGTATGTGCCCTTGACTGGAATTGAACCCAGGACCTTTTGGTTTTGCAGGCTGATGTTCTATCCACTTGGCAAAACCGGCTAGGGCTAGTTAGAACATTTTGATATCAGGCCATTTTATGTGGTTATTTTGGTCTCAGAGTTTTTAAGGCCCACCCTGCAGGCCTCCTGTGAGTTTGTCAGGGTTAGCGTGTGGCCCCTTTTTCATCCACAGGCCATTTGGTTATGCTCTTTTGTGAAGTGTCTGTTCAAGTATTTTATCCATTTTTCTCTTGCCTCTTGTTGATTTGTAGGAGTTACTTATGTATTCTAGATACAAGTCCATTCTGAGATATTTGAATTTCAAAAGTATTTCTACTCTGTTGCTTGACTTTGTATTCTCTTAAGAGTCTCTTTTAAGAAATAGAAGTTTGTCTAATTACATTTATGCTTCACATTTAGTAACACAATCCATATGCAATTGATTTTTGTATATGACAAGTTGGAGGTAAGATTAATTTTTTCATCTAAGTAATCAAGTTTTTTTGTTGAAAAAATTTTTAAATATTTTTATTAATTTCACAGATGAAGGGAGAGAGAGAAAGAGAAAGATAGAAACATCAATGATGAGGGAGAATCATTGATTGGCTGCCTCCTGCACACTCACACACTGGGGATTGAGCTGCAGCCTGGGCATGTGCCTCAACCTGGAATCGAGCCCTGACCTCCTCGTTCATAGATTGAAGCTCAACCATTGAGCAACACTGGCTGGGGCTATTTGTTGAAATCTTTATCTTCTGTACATTTTACTGTAGTTATTCGTGTATATGTGGTTCTGATTCTGGATCATGCTGTTACACTCTTTTTTATTAGTAATAGCATGTTGTCTTAATTATTGCAGCATTATAATGATTTTTATATATAGTAATGTAAGTCCTCTAGCTTTGTTTCCCTTCTTCAGTTATTTGACTATGCTAATTCCTTTTTATTTCCACATAGATTTTTAATTAGATTGTTGATTTCCACAAAAAATAAAACTAGGATTATTATTGTTATTCATTGACAAGATCAATTTGTTGGAAAAGTGACATTACAACATTGTATCTTTCTATATAAGAACATGATAAATTCTGCTTATTTAGGTCTTTAATTTTTCACAGAAAATGTTTTCTAATTTTTGTTTTTAAAGACCGTATACATATTTTGTGATATTTTCTGAGGAAACTGATATTTCTACTATTACAAAAAATGGTTTATTTTAAACTTTTATTTTCTATTTGTAGTTGTTATATAAATGCAGTTTTAAAAATTTCAGCCTTGTATCAAGTACTCTTGCTCGATTAACTTATTAGTGCTAATTATAAATTATTTTGGATTGTCTATGCAATTATCTGAAATTAATTCTTCAAATAAGGAACGATTTTTTTTCTTTCCTTCTAATTTTTATTCCTTTTATTTTTCTTCTTGCCTAATAGCACCAATTAGCATCTCTAGTACAATGTTTAATAGAAATGGTAAGAACATCCATGTAATGTTCCTGTTTTTAGGAGAATTGAGTTTCATTACTCATCACTAAGTTTAATGTTTGCTGTGGCTTTTATTGTAGATTATTATTATTTTTTTTTTTAGATTTTAGTAAGTTCTCTTTAATCCCTATCTTGATAATTTTTATGAGGAATAAGGGTTGAATTTTATCAATTTTGTTCTGCTTCGATTGAGATTATCATAGTGCATTTTCTCCTATTTATGTTACTGTAAGAAATTATCATTACTGTTTTTTTTATCCAGTGATTATTGATTTTTGAATTTTAAATGTATCATGTACACTTGGGACAAACCTCATTTGGTTGTGATGTATTAATTTTTTGCATATATCAGGTTTGATTTGCCAATATTTTGTTTAAAATACTTTATTAATGGATAAAAGAATGATTCAAATACCTGATCTATAGGAAAAACAAGTTGTTTTAGTCTAAAAAGATGTAAAGAGGTATACTATGCAAAGGGTATTCAAAAAAGAGCTGAAGTGGATATACCAATACAAAATAAAATAGACTTGAAGGCAAAAAATATTCCTAAAGACAAAAAAGAGTGCCATTTTATAATGATAATAGAAACAATTTTTCTAGCAGACATAATAATTATAAACATAAATATACCTAACAAATAAATCCAAAATATAAGAAGAAGAAGCTGAAATAATTTAAGGGAGAAATAGATAATTCAGTAATAACTGTAGGGCACATAAATACCTCACTTTGATAAATGGATAAGAAGGCTAAAAACGGAAATAAGAAACTTGAACAACACTATAAACCAACTAGACCTAATGCATCTATAAAACAGTCCATTCAATAACAGCAGAATAAACATTCTTCTAAAGTGAAGATGGAATATTCTCTAAGATAGATGATATGTTAAATCATAAAATAAGTCAAATAAATTTAAAATGATTTAAATGATATGTTCTCTGACTTTACAAATATAAAAAGGACTAGTGGCCTGGTGCATGGAAATTTGTGCACTGCGGTGGGGGGGGGGCGGGCGGGGGTGGTTTTCTCAGCCAGGCCTGTCCCCTCTTACAGTCCAGGAGCCCTCAGGGGATGTCCTCCTCTGTGGGAGGCAACCAGGCTGATCAGGGGAAGGCGCCACCCCCATCACCCAACTGCTGCTGCCACTGCCAGCCACTGCAGCTGCCAGCCCTCGGCCCTTGCTTCTTAGCACTGGCCCCACCCCCTGCCCCCCACTGGTGGGTAGGGAGCGATCTGGGGCCAAGTAGGCTAGGGGAGAATCTGAAGGAGGTTGAGACACAGGAGGTGGCACCCCATCCAGCCTTTGTGGAGGTGTGGCACTGGGACTGGGTCCATGTTGCTGCCTGTGTGGCTTCGTCTTCGGAAGGGGCAGCACTGGGGTTGGGACTGTGCAGTTCCCTCTCCTGCCGCCTCTGTGGAAGTGGCCACAGTGCTGGATCAGCCCACGCTGCCTCTGCGGATAGGGCTGCAGCGCCGGTCTTCTTGTGCTGCGCAGGCCTTCTCCCTTTTCCCTTCTCTCTTCTCACATGGCACTGGCCTTCTTCCTTCTCCTTTCTTGCACAGTGCAGGCTTTCTCCCTTCTCCCTTCTCTCTTCTCCCTTCTCCCTTCTCGTGTGGCACAGGTCTTCTCCCTTTTCTCTTCTCACACAGTGCAGGCCTTTTCCCTCTGCCTTCTCTAGTGACACCAACCTTCTCCCTTCTGCCTTCTCTCATGGCCCTCACAGCTGACATGGCTGTTGGCCATCAGTCCTTGCAGCTGCTGTGGCTTTGTCTGGAAGATGCCCAGTCTAATTAGCATATTACTCTTTTATTAGCATAGATTTCAAGAGACTACTATGAACAAGTATATGTAAAAAAATCATTTGACTAGATAAAATGGGCAAAAGTCTAGATGGACAGAAATGACTGAAATAAACTCACGGACAAAGTGTGAGAGAAGAACATTAGGAGGATTTAGCATAATCATTTCAGGTGTCCCAATATCTAATGGGAATCCACAAACAGAAGATGGATAAGATAGAAGAGCAGAAACTATGAAAATAATAACCAATTTTCTAAATAAAAAAAACAAAAAACATCAGTCTTCAGATTTTAAGGGCTCATTATTACTTGGCACAATAAATGAAAGAAATGAGTAATTGCTAAACAAAAACAAACAGATCTAAACCTAAGTGCGTCCCTTTAAAAGTTTGGATGCCAAAGATAAAAATAAGCTTTCAGAAAACAGTATATAAGACAAAAAAGCAAACAGATCATTTACAAAGAAGCAGTACTCAGACTAGCATCAGACTTTTTATCAGCACTACTAGACAGTTATTTAACTAGTATATGCTTACATGACCAGCTTTGTATAAAAGATCCCTGGGAATTAATAGACTTTGGGTCTCCTGGTACCAAAGCACTTTGAATCCAGCTGGTTTGATATCTGGAGTCAAAGTACATCCTTGCATGATCCAACCTTTGAAAGGAAAGAATTCAGCACCCAGTATCTTTAGGCATTTTTCAGTGCATATCCTCAGGCTAATGCTGTATCATATCCTTTGCCCCTTATGAAGCTCTTGTGTAACTATAATCAATGTGAATACCAGGAGTCCTTTTAGCAACTGAATACCTAAGGTGATTTATGCAAGTAATACTACATGAGATTTAGAAAACAATTATTCTAAATCTTACTTCTATCTCTTCAGTTGTTAATGGTATAGATGTGTGGCAGACCAGTAAAGCTTGAAACAACTGGATGCCTTGAAAATTCTGGAAGTCAAAGAGGGTTAAATGATGTGTTAGTGAGTGCATTAACTTTCCTACTGCTGCTTTGACAAATTACCACAAATGTAATAGCTAAAAATGACACAAGTCTGATATATTATAAATATATATTATATATTATAGTTCAGAAGTCTGATGCAGATTATAAGCGGGATGAAATTAAAGGGTCAAAATGGCTGTATTTATTTTTGCATCCTCTGAGGAAGAATCTAATTCCCTGCTTTTTCTAGTTGGCAGAGGGTTCCCACATTCCTTACATCATACACCATTCTTCCATTTTCTTTTATTGTTTTTATATAAATTTGTAAAAATTTATTTTAGAGAGAGGAAGGGAGGATGTGTGTGTATAAGAGAGAGAGAAACTTCGATGTAAGAGAAAAATACTGATTGGTTGCCTCCCGCATGCATGCACCCCAATCGTGGGTAGGACCTGCAACCTGGGTATGTGTTCTAACTAGGAATTGAACCCACCACCTTTTGGTATAGGAGATGATGATCCAACCAACTGAGCCACACCAGCCAGAGCTCCATTCCTTCATTTTCAAAGCCAGCAATGGCTGGTTGAGTCTTTCTCATATTGCATCAATCTGACACTGACTTCTCCTCTGCCTTATAGTTTCACTTGTAATGACACCTTTGATTACATTGTGTCTAAAAGATAATCCAGAATAACCTTCCTATCTCAAAATCTACAGATTGGTAACCTTAATTCTATTACTATATATAAAAATGATATCTATATGTTACAACAACAATCATTTCACATCTGATGGCATAGGATAAATGGGATAACAATCAAGGAAATCCACTAAATCATAACAACAATGAGAGTCTAGCATTTGAGCTAGCCGAAGAAAGAATAAAAAACTTGAAGATAGATCACTAGAAAATAGTGGGAAAGCATAATGAAGAAAAACATGTCCTCAGAGAAAAGTGGGACACATATGCATAATGAGAATACCAGAAGGAGAGGTGAGAATAAGAAAGAGGCAAGAAGAATATTTAAAGAAATAATGATCGAAAACTTGCCAAATTTGATGAAAAATATTCATATAGTCATCCAAGTGGTACAGAAAACTCAAACTTGAATAAACAGAAAACGATCCACATGTGGACACATCATAGTTAAAATGTTGAAAAATGCACGAGAAAAACAAGTCATGACATACCAAGAAATCCCAATAAAATTAACAGTTGAAGTCTCATTTGAAACAATGGAGGCAGGAAGGCAGTGGAGTGGCATGTAAAAACTGCTGGGGGAAAAAAAGTCAAACATAATTTTGTATTCAGCAAAATTATCATAAATGGGGGAAAAATTAAAGCATTCTGAAGTAAACAAAATCTGATAGAGAATCAGTCACTAGCAAACCTGCCCTACCAGAAATACTAAAGGGAATAATTTAGGCTAAAATAAAATGAAACTAAATAGCAACTTGATCAAGTGAAGAAATAATTAGCACCAGTAATGTTCACCACATAGATAAATATAATAGACAGTATAATTGCATATTTATTCCCTGTACTTCTCTTAAATGATTTAAAAAGTAGTTGAATAAAATGGTAGTAAATTGTTGCATTGTTGAGCTTATAACACATATAAATGTAATTTATTTTACAATAACAATATAAAAATAGCAGTTGGGAAAAAAAGCAGTATTAGAGTAAAGAAATGATACCAAATTGTAACTCAAGTCTATGGAAAGAAATGAAGAGAATTAGAAATGATAAGAAGGTTAATGTAAGAGGAGTGACATCAGCAAAATGGCAGAACAGGAATTTTCTACTATCATTCCCCCAAAGAACATCAGTTTTGATATTAATGCATGAATAAGAGTACATTTGTAAGAGTCTGGAAGTCGAGTTTAGAAGTTTGAGCACACAACTGGAGCAAAAAATCTGAGAATGATTTGAGGAAGTTAACAGTTTCCCTTAATCCACATCAGCCCTCTCCCAAGGTGCCACAATTAAGTGACAAGAGATAAGCCTTTGACCTGAGATTTCTTCCATGGGGTAAAGATCATACTGAGTTTCTGCCTTCTTCAGCAGTGTGGGATACTTAACAAAATTATCCACTTCTTTTTCATGCTTTCCCAGAATAGTGAGATTATGTGCACAAATGCGGGGCTGAAAAAGGCTGGGAGCACCACAGCGAAGGTTCTGAACTCATCAAAGGGGCATAGATTGTACTAATTGCTTTATAGAATTCCATCTCTGGGTGCTGAAGCCATTTTGAGGCAGCCTATCTGGTTTCTAGATGATCTAACAAATTTATAATTCTTTCCTTCTCCCTTTTGGTGATCCTAACTGCCCCCCCCCCCCCAATAAAACCCAAATATGTGGTAAGACAAAGGTAACATAGGGAAGTAAGCAAAAGGAATAAGAATGAGTATAATGGTTACAGATTACAGGCAATGCTGGCTGGGGGGCAGGAACCTCTGGGACTCTATTGTTTGGACAATAAGATTGTTAATTATTCCGTGATAATAGATAGTTCTTAACTCCCAGGTACCAGCCAGACCAGAATATGCTTTTTTTTTTCTAAATCAGAGCAGAACAAACATGGTTAACAGAACATGATTAATATTTCTTATAATTATAACTAGTTCCCAGTATTCTATTTCTGTCCCTAACAGTTATAGCATACAGCTTGGTTCATGTCCTTTATGTTCCCATACTAATGTAAAAACTATCTCTTATTTTCAACTTTTAGAATAATGTGTAGACAAAGTCTGGGCAACTTAAATTCTGTTACTGAAAAGTTTGTAAATGTTCTAAACATTTTTAATAAAAAAGTATAGGCATAGAAAACAAATGTGAGGTAATGGAAAGGAGCAAGAGAACTGAAGTGGAAATACAAGCATTAATGTCCTTATCTTAAAAAGTGCAAATTGAGAGGCCCTGTTTATATTTGATGGAAGAAGACATTAGAACATAAGTATCATAATAAAAGACCAATGGCTGTAATGACCAAATTGACCAAATGAGTGGTCACCAGGAAGTGCACGGGGCACCTCTGAGTCCCTCCCCCGTGGCCCACAGGCTCCTATCACAGCAAGGCTGGTGGCCAGCAGGAGGGTGGGTGGGGAGAGATGGGTGAGAATCAGTCCCGGAGATAGGCCCAGAGATAGGCCCAGAGAGAGAGAGAGGGCCTGATTTGCAGCTGCCACAGAGGCTGTGGATCAGTCCCAGAGATAGGCCTGACTGGCATAGAAACCAACCAATCAGAACCAAATCTGGGTGAACTGCAAGGAGCCAATGGCTGCCTAGGAGGCAGAGTTTTTAACGCTGACTGGCATAGAAACTGACCAATCAGAACCTAATCTGGGTGAACTACAAAGGCAGAACCTAAGGTAGGGGCTGAGGAGGGTTTTCAAGGACAACAGTTGTTTAGTGTAAGGTGTAAGAAAGTGTTTCAATTTTTTAATAACTGGTGTGGCAGTATAGTGCATATGGCTGGCTATCAGTCCAGATATAGGGGTTATATATTTTTGTCTGCCAAAAGCATCTACTTCTGCTGAAAAAGCTTCCCCCACCCCCGTTTAAGCAATCCTATCCTATATAATCTAGCTATACTAATAAAAGGGTATTATACTAAATAGACTGGGTCTTCCGGACATCCAACTTCATTCCAGACAAAGCCATTGTGGTGGGGGCTGAGGCAGAGGCAGTTAGGGGTGAGATCAGGATGGCAGGGGAGAGCAGTGAGGGGAAAGATTAGGCTGTCAGGGGGTTAGGGGCGATCAGGTCAGCAGGAGAGGGCAGTTGGGAGTGAGATCAGGCCAGCAGGGGAGGGCACTTTGGGGAAAGATCAGGCTGGCAGGGGTGGGCAATTGGGGGCAAGATCAGGCCAGCAGGGGAGGGCAGTTGGGGGCAACCAGTGGCAGGGGAGGGTAGTTGGGGACATTAGGCAGGCAGGCAAGTGAGTGGTTAGGAGCCAGTGGTCCTGGATTGTGAGAGGGATGTCCGACTGCCGATAGTCGGACATGCCCTGAAGGGTCCCAGATTGGAGAGGGTCCAGGCC
>PVJC01038311.1:0-16810 GCA_004026665.1 Murina feae | reverse complement strand
GGGGGACCCAGGCCTGCAGGGGAGGATAGTTGGGGGGGACCATCCTGGCAGGGGGAGGGCAGTTAGGGGCAATCAGGTTGGCACAGGAGCAGTTAGGCATTGATCAGGCTGGCAGGGGAGTATTTAGGGGCAATTGGAAGGCGAGAGGTCAGGAGCCAGCAGTCCTGGATTGTGAAAGAGGTGTCCGACTGCCCGTTTAGGCCTGATCCTACCAGTGGGATTGGGTCTAAACGGGCAGTCGGACATCCCTCAAGGGGTCCCAGATTGGCAAGGGTGCAGGTTGGGCTGGGGGACACCACCACCACCTCCCCACTTCCATTCCGTGCACAAATTTCATGCACTGAGCCTCTAATATCTCAATAAAAAACACTTCCTAGAAATTTGTCATCCACTATATCTGGTTATTAGCTATTTCTATCTCACAAGTAGCTTTTGAATCCCTCATCTTTGTTTGATTTTTTCCTACTGTCACCCCTCGACTTGTGATCACCCTCAATAGGATGGTATTTGGAGGTGGGGTTTTGGGGAGGTAAGTAGAGTTATATTAGGTCATGAGAGTGGAATCCTCACTAAGGCATTAGTGCTCATCTAAGAGGGGGAAGAGACAGGAGATCTTTCTCTGAGGCAGCCACCAAGGAAGGCCATGTGAGAACATAACCGGAAGAGAGTCCTCACCAAGAAGCAGCCCCCAGAACTCTAAGAAATGTCTGTTGTTGATGTCACCCACTCTATGGTATTCTGTTAGAGCAGCCTGAACAGACTAAGACACCAGCCATAGCTGTCTGCCCAATTCTTGTCCATCGTTGTAGGTTTTCTCTTACAGGTTTCTTCCCTGAGATGTTTTTATCTCCTCCCAAGTCTGAGTTGGTTGTTCTTCCTAAGTGTCTTCAGAACACTGTGTACCTCACTTTCATGCAGTTACTATGCCATATTGTAAAGTCTTATTTACTGTTCTTTATCTTCTACTTGACCCTAAATTCTGTGAGAGCAGGGCTTGTGTCTGGCTTGTTCACAGTTTTATCCTTAGCAGGGGGTAATAAATATTAATAAATTAATAAATATTGACTGGATGAATGAATACCTTAGGCAGTAAGAAGATGTAGAAGTGTTTTAAGAAATCAACTAAGCTAACAAAAAGCCGTCACCCTTTTTAGCTATATATATATATATATATATATATATATATATATATATATATATATTTTAATCCTTGCATTCTTACATCTTTAAAGACAACTTATACATGGCCATGGTCAGGTAGATTAACTGATTGGCGAATCTATCATGACCAATCTAATTCATTTGAATTTTGTCTTTATTTCCTGCAACCTTTAAAACCCCATAGTTTAAGAGCTTATAGATGGTGTCTTCCAACAACTACATTTCTATATACATTACACACTTAACCTTTGCAAGCTTGGGGACTTTTAGGGTCTGCAAGTGACTATATTAACCCAAACTGTAATAGTTTCCTTTGGCATAAATAAAGTCAAGCCGTTAATAAGAGGCCGTTTCAGTACAATTTGGGTGAATGCAGATGAAATTAGAGTCACATTTTATTTGTTGGATGCTGTCCCAATTGCATGCTTAGTCACATCAGAGAGTTGAGAAGTATGGTGGGGGTAGGGGTCGGGGTGGGAGGGAGGAAACACAGTTTTAAGACTGGGTGGGCTCTCATTTGCTCTGACCAACATGGAGATGAACTCTGGGCCTCTGTTTAGCATGGGCCTTGCTGTGCTTATCATCAAAAGTGTATTCCTTTAATAAACATAAAAAAGCATGAGCTTTCTGTGGGACAAGAAAGGACACTGACTTAAGAACTGATATGATGCCCTGGCCAGGTAGCTCAGTTGGATAGAGTGTCCTCCAGATATGCCAAGGTTGCAGGTTCGATCCCTGATCAGGGCACCTACAAGAATCCACAAATGAATGTATAAATAAGTGGAATAACATTGATGTTTCCCTACCCCTCTCAAATTATTTAAAAGAAAATTGATATGACAACTGTGCCATCTTGGATAATTGGGAATAGCCTAGGTTTCCTCAACTATGAAATAAAATTATGATACTTTCTTCAGGAGGGAAAATAACACTTATTTATGTGTTACAACTGTGTGGGTACTTTACATATATTAACTCATTTAATTCTTACAATTCACATTTAAATTTGGTTTTGTTAAGAGACTGGAATTTATAGAAGCCAAAAAACTTATTAAAAATAGCAATTATTGCCTTGGTCTGTGTTGCTCCATGGTTAGAGTGCTGGCCCAAGCACTGAAGGTCCGGGGTTCAATTCTCAATCAAGGGCATGTACTAGTACCTGGGTTGCAGGTTTGTTCCCTGTCCGTGGTCAGGGTGAGTTCGGGAAGCAGCCAGTCCATGTATCTCTCTCACATTGATGATTCTTTCTCTCTCTCCCCCTCTTCCGCTCCCTTCTACTCTCTTTGAAAAAACAATGAAAAAATATCCTCAGGAGAGGATTAACAACAACAACAACAAAAGCAATTATTTTCATTTATTGAGTGCCTCAGATGTGTCAAGCTCTTTCTGTACCTTATATTATTATTTCCTCCTGGTTACCCTGCAAGTCATATTATTCTTTTCCAGATCTATAAGGGAGGCCCCTATGGCTCAGAGAGATCAGTGATCCATCAAGATCACAGAGACAGTAAGAACGGGAGCAATAAGACTTGAAATCATGTCTCTTCAGCTCTTAAATCCACATTCTTTTTAAAATATATTTTATTGATTTTTTTACAGAGAGAAAGGGAGAGGGATAGAGAGTTAGAAACATCAATGAGAGAGAACCATCGATCAGCTGCCCCCTGCACACCTCCTACTGGGGATGTGCCCACAACCAAGGTACATGCCCTTGACTGGAATCAAACGTGGGACCTTTCAGTCCATAGGCCAATGCTCTATCCACTGAACCAAACCAGTCAGGGCTTAAATCCACATTCTTGCTGTTAAAATAGAGCTGCCTTATGCGATTGTCTTCCTATTAAGTCATATTGGTTCTAACTCTACTTGACTAAATCCAAGATGGATTTGCTTGATAATAATTCTGTTCAATTTACGGGAATAAAAAGTGTCCTGGAGAAAAGCATGCTTCAAAAAGCACAGCTTGCCATGCGTGCAAAGGAGAAGTTATGGGAGAAGAAAGCCAATGTGTGAGGGCTCCCAAAGACACAGCGATAGAAACAATTTCTAATCTAGAGAAGTGATGTATTGGCCACAGTGTGAACGTGCATGTGTGTGAGGTGGCGAGGAGGGAGGTTTACTAATACATCGTGCAGGTCTGGAGCTATTATCTGTTAAGAAGAAAGAGCAGAGATTCCTGCTCACACAGGCGTTTTCTCTGATGCGAATGGGGATGAGTGAGGGTGCGCGGTGGAAACGGGGAGCATGACACTTGCACACTCCTGGGGGCCCCTGGGCACTGCCCTGTGGATTCTTTCCCTGGCCCTGTATTTGGGAGGGGATTGCTTTGGGTAATATATTGGGAGTGGGAGGCGGCAGAACCTTTACCTTTGGTTTGAGTCTAGACGCCCCAGTTCGTGCTGGTGAATTGCTCCTAATGTCAGTATATGTTTCCCAGGCTGGAGAGCCCACTGCAGCTCCGGCTCCGCTTCTGTGTAACCCCAAGCAAGTCGTTCCACCTCACTGAACCCTGGAGATAAGCGTGATCTCCCCTCTTCTTATTGTCCGTAAGGAATGGACAATAAACACGACTACCAGTGCTACATAAACGCTAAGTGATGTCGCTAATCCGCCCGTGGCCTGTGGTCTGCCTACCCAGTTGGCTCACTTTCTCTCGAGTGCCATGAACGCAACGCCTCCGGATAGGATGTTCTTCCAGAGATACAATTTAAACCACAAAGCAGAGCTTGTTGGGGGGCTGGTTCCAAGAAGGGCAAACAGATGGAAAGAGATAAAGCTGAAAATTCATCATTAAACGCCGTCTATTAGGCTCCAGAGTCTGCAGCGCATAATTCATGGCGCTTTAGTGTTTTTCTGTTTAAAAGCCACTTCCTTAGCTTGCAAATCCTTACTTGCTTTTTTCTTTCTAAACAAAACTTGATTCCAAACTTCAGAATAGCAATCCTGCCTATTTCTGTGGAAAAAAAAAATTGTGCTGGAAGTGCAGAGTAAAGATAGTGGCTGTTTTGGTCCCATCTTCCTGAGTGCTTGGTTCAAACAGAATCGCTCAACTGTTAGCAGTGATCTGTGAAGCTGGAAATTTCCAGTGGTTCTGAAAGCTGCTGGAAAGCATTAAGATATTTGGCTGAAGGGAGACAGAATTTGTGGTTCAAGCTGCTGGTCCTTCCTTACACTGGTCACACTCACTGGGGGACTGGACGACAAGACTTGCACTTCTGAATTATGAAGTTACTAGAGGCCCAGTGCATGAAATTTGTGCACAGAGGCGGGGTGGTGTCCCTCAACCCAGCCTGTACCCTTTCCAATCTGGGACCCCTCCGGGGATGTCTGGGATTGGGCCTAAACTGGCAGTTGGACATCCCTCTCACAATCCAGGCTCCCAACCACTCACCTGGCTGCCAGCCTGATCACCCCCAACCATTCCCCTGCCAACCTGATCGATGCCTAACTGCTCCCCTGCCAGCCCGATTGCCCCCAACTGTCCTCCCCTGCCGGCCTGATCTCATCCCCAACTGCCCTCCCCTGATGGCCTGATCACCCTTAATGGTCTCTGCCTCAGCCCCCACCACCATGGTTTTGTCTGGAAGGAAGTCAGATGTCTGGAAGATGGCCAGTCAACCTGGTCTAATTATCATATTACCTTTTGTTAGCATAGATAGATTATCTAGGATAGGATTGCTTAAATGGGAGGGGGTGGTGGAGACTTTTTCAGCAGGAGGAGATGCTCTTGGCAAACAAAAATACATAATCCCTATATTTGGACTGATAGCCACATGCACTATATTGCCAAAGCACACATTAAAAAATTGAACTGCTTTCTTACACCTTACACCAAACAGCTGTTGCCCTTAAAACCCCTCCTCAGCCCCCACCTGAGGTTCTGCCTTCACAGTTCACCCAGATTGGGTTCTGATTGGTTGGTTTCTATGCCAATTAGTGTCTCTGGGCTTATCTATGGGCCTGATCAAAGAGTCAGGGCTGATTAGCAGCCCCTGTGGAGGCCCAAGAGAAACAGAGGTGTGGCTTCTGGTGAAGCCCAGAGAGAAAGAGAGAGGCAACAACTGACCAACAGCTGCCATAGGAATGCAGATCAGACCCTGCCTCTCTCTCTTCAGGCCCCTCTCCAGGCCTAATCAGGAGCCCCCTCGGCATTTAGTGCTGGGTCGCTGGCCAGCACCAGCTGTGGTCAGTGCTGGGTCACCATGACAACCCAGCACTGACTTGCGGTGTTTGGTCAAGCCTTCAATCCTTAGGGACCCTGGCTCTTTATATATATATATATATCTATCTAGATGTGTGGATGGAGGGGAAAAAAAGCCTCCTCTAGTGGGATTCTGTTAACATCAGTCTTCCATACACAAATGGTGAATTGTTGCAACCAAAATACTCTTTCATCATTCCTTCATTAATACTATGTCTCGTTAAATTTTAAAAAAAATATATTTTTATTGATTTCAGAGAGGAAGGGAGAGGGAGAGAAAGATAGAAATATCAATGATGAGAGAGAATCATTGATTGGCTGACTCCGGCATGCCTCCTATTGGGAATCAAACCTGGGCATGTGCCCTTGACAGGAATCAAACGAGGGACCCTTCAATCCACAGGCCAGCACTCTATTCACTGAACCAAACCAGTGGGCATTTCTCATTAACTTTTAGGATATAGTTAACTATTTCAGTTAACTAGGGGATATATGATTAGCTATTTTAAGATTAGATGGGCCCATCAATAGATGAGTGGATTAGAAAACTGTGGTACATCTGTATAATGGAATACTATGTTGCTGTAAAAAGGAAGGAGTTCTTACCATTTGCAATAGCATGGATGGAACTGGAGAGCATTATGCTCAGTGAAATAAGCCAATCAATGAAAGAAAAATAACACATGACATCACTCATTTATGGATAATAAAGACCATTATAAACTGATAAACAAAAATAGATACAGAAGCAGAGCAGCATCAAACAGACTGTCAAACCACAGCAGGAAGGCTGGGGAGGGATGGGGGAGGGGAGTAAAAAATCAACCGAAAGACTTTTATGCATGCATATATGCATAACCAATGGACACAAAACACTGGGCAGTAGGGGAGGCCGGGGGGAAGGTCAAGGGGAAAAAAAAAAGGAGATATGTACTACTCTTTGTAATATTTTAAGTAACAATAATAATAATAAAAGAACATCCACACACACACAAAAAGATTAGATGGGTACAGACATTATGTTTGCTTTAAAGATGGGACTCCTTGGACTGATCTCCAAAACTAGAGCGTTGCTGTTTCCAGAAGTTTTCTTGTCCTGGTTTCCATGACACTCCACTTTTCTGTTTTTTTTGTCTACTTCCTTGGCCATTTCTTGTCATTTTATTTTTGTGAAGTCTTCTGCTGAACCCCTAAATTTTGGATTGTGCCTGCTCCTTGGTCTTCTTCTCTTTCTGGACCTTCTCCTATTACATATTGGGAAGTGAGTAACTATTGATAACTCTTAAATTTACATATCAACCTCTGACCTCAGCCTTGATTTTCAGAGTCATATATCCAACTGTCTACCTTATTCTCCAGGTGGATATTGAAGTGGAACTTTCAAATGAGCATGCCCAGAACTGAATTTTTGATTCCTCTTTTCCTCCAGCTGCTTCCCTCTGTCTCTCCTACCTTCCTTAGTGGCAACACCATTCATCTGGTTGTTCAGACCAAAACACTTAACGTGCTGGATGGCTCTCTTTTCTTTGTGTTTCTTGTCCAGCTCATTAACATGTCCTCCAAGTTGAAATCTCAGCACTCACCATCTACACCAGCCTACTTCAAAGCACACTTACTTCTCCATCTCTTGATAGCCTCTCAAATGACACCCCTCGACCAGCTTTGTCTGCTACAGTTTGTTCTCCAGGTCACACCAAGTAGAATTTATGTTTATTATTCATTTATGTTTCAGAGAAGTGACCAACTTGTGTTAGATCATACAGGCACAATGACGGAAGAAGACCTTAAATCCAGTTCTCCATAGTCTTAAAGAGTTAACTTTTGAATGGCATTAACCCCATCATCTAATCATTTAGAGTATTGCATTTTAGACTCTATTACTAATAATTGTATAGTCCTGTGTGCTGGGCACAATTCCAAGAGCTTTACATTGTTTGGACTCGATGAGCCAGATACTATTATTCTTGCTATTTACTATGTGGACACGGTGGCAGAGAGTTGTTAGGTGACTTGCCCAAAGTTATACAGCCAGGAGGCAGCAGTGGCAGGACTCAAACCCAGGCATCACACGCTAGATTGTGCCCTTAACTGCTGTGTTATAATGACCCTCAACCGAAGCCATGTGATGAATCCAACATGATCCATTAGTCTGTCTGGGAACATTTATTTTTCCTTTTGGAGGTTGGCTATTTTATCTGTTAAGGAACTTCACTTTGAGAACAAAATGTAGCCATGACTTTACCAGTTGTTTCCCAGGTATAACTAGGAGGAGAATCTTGGTCACTTTTAGATTTCTCTGTATATGTGATTTGGGGCCCACACTTGAGCTTACTGTTTACCCCAGGGGCAGGCTCAAATGAACTCCCAAATTGCCTCAAATACTTTCTACTTGGTAACATTTTCCCAAAGGCTCTGCCCTGAAAACTGCTATGTGAAATGGCAAATCCTGTCCTGTCCCAAAGGGATTGCCTGCAGTTTAAAAAAATGTTCAGCTTTTCTCTTGCACGTATGCTGTGCTTTGTAGGTTTACTTAGTCAAGGAAAACTTCAAAAAGGATCAGTGATTTGAACTGAGCCTTGACAAACGGGAAGAATGTTGAATATTGAAAAGAGGAGGTTTGGCTCATGCCAGCTTCACATATACAGACATATGCAAACAACAGGCCTGTTTGCCAATCATTTTATCAACTGGGATGCTAACCTCAATGTGTTCCAAAGGTAGCACATGGTATAGTTAACCTGGGTGATCTGTAATGTAATATCACCCCAAACCAGACTTTTGCTCTCTTTCCCTCCCGATGATCCTCCCACCCTCTCCATCTTTGTGAATGATTCTTTGTTGTTAAGGGACTCATTACCATTATTGATTAAACTTAGCCATCTCAGTCGGATGTCAGTGAATACCTTGCTCATTTTAATCTGTCTCAAGGCCATTCTTTATGCTTACTATGTTTTCATTTGTCCCTAGATTGTGTTTGCTTGTCCTTGATATCAAGATTGAAAGCTCCCCGGGGGCGTTTTGTTTGGAGATGTATGAGGGTCCTGGACGATGAGCTTGGAATCTTGAAAACAGAACTTCACGGCACAGCTCTGTGCCTGGTGCCTGCAACTAGTTCATAAACTAACACAGGGAATACATTTCTACAGTAAAACCTTTAATCCGCTACATCTTTAACTCCGCGATGATCCTTCTCCTTACCTGCCTCTTGAACATGTTTCTTTTCCTGTAGTGCTCTATTGTCTATTGACCTAAAAATACCAACTTTGTTAAATTTTTGGTGAATTCAAAATTTTACCCTATGCTGTGAAGATGCTGCTATTTGGGGGTAAAATTTAATTTTGAAGTAATTTCACATTTACAGAAAAGTTGCAAGCATAGAAAAACAGACCCCTGTGTACACACCGCACAGATGCCCCAATTGTTACCATTTTACTGCATTTGCTTTACATGATGATAATTTGAAATGACCACTTTCAAATCCTTTGTATTCTAGGTAATTCACTACCTGAGCATAGAAGTGAAAATGTCTCTTTGGATGCCAGTGAGAAGAGGATTAGAGAGGTGACGGGATTATTGTTATTAGGAGGGGACAAAGGGAGGGATAGCTATTAGGGGAAACAGATGTAGTTTATAATAATGTGGTCTCTGGTGTGCTACGGCCCTTCAGCGGGTACTCTAGAAAAGCAGTGACACTAGTTTCTGCTGAGGTGCTCAGAATGTCCAATTTTCCAAAAAAACTCCAATGTCTGGTATCCCTTACCAATTGCTGACAAATAACAGTATTTCTACTTAGATCGCTAACAGAGAGCCAGAAAATAAGGTCAAGTGCAAAGAAGTTACCCCTTTGGTCCTCCTCATGCACTGTGTAGGGCTTTCTGGGTTCTCCCTTCCCCTGACAGGGCCCGTGGCCGGGGAGATTATGGGTGACGCTGCACATCGCCGGGCCTTCCTCTGGTGCACAGCGATCCTGATGGGCAGAGCCCCTGGCTTCCTGCCTGGTCCAGGAGGGAAAAGAGTAATGCGATTTGAATTGGCAAAACCCCCATGATTTTCACTCTAAAAGGAATCTTTTATCCTTGAGTCTAAGCCAATTGAAATACCCTGAGCCTGAGCTTTTTTATTCAGACAAGAACAATGAGATCAATTTTCAACAGAAAACGAGGAAAGGGGAGAGAGATGGCAGCCGGGGTAATAGGCTATAAAGAACCAAGTTTGAAATTAAATATTATGGCTTAAATAGTCCTGTAATTCAAACCACCCCTCTCCCCACACTCCCATCCCGGATCCTGCAATAAAAAAAAATAAGACTGAAAACTCCTCACTGCAGAATGGAAGACAATCTTTTTCTAATAGAAGAAAATGCTCTCTGCAACATGAATTTGAGCTGCAGTGATTTGATTTCTATGGAGATAAAGAGGCAAAGAAGTGAGTGCTGTCTGGAAGGGAATGTAAATGCGGCGTTAAGGAGCGAGGAGGAAAACTTCACGTGTGCCGGCTTGTTAGAATTTGCTGTATTTTATCCTGTTTTCACTGAGCAGCAGACGGGTTGCAGGGAGCTTTTTATTTAATTCTTAGGGCAATTAGGGGAAGGAAACCCAGGCTGAGTGACTTTCGACTGCTCATTACCTTCTGGCTGGCAGAAGGAGAGTGCATATTTTAAATGTTAAGATCAGATTATTTATAAGTTTCACTTTGAAATTCAAGGGCATGGAAGGAAGGATAACTTGATTAACAGAGGAAACAGCCTTCTGTACACAGCTGGTTTCATCTCCGTAATAGGTCAGAGTCTGAAGAGCGGCATTTCTTAGTCTCTTCCTGGAAATAACAAATTCTAGAGAACCAATGAGGTTAAAAACACACACACTTTTAGTTACCCCCCTCTTCTCCCCCAAAAAACCTTTTAACTAATGTTGTGATGGGAGTTACGTATTCATAGGAGAACTTGTTTGACTATATTATAATGACAATTTTATTTTTATTATTGATTTCAGAGAGGAAGAGAGAGGGAGAGATAGAAGCACCAGTGATGAAAGAGAATCATTGATCAGCCGCCTCCTGAACACCCCATGCTGGGGATCAGGCCTGGACATGTGCCCTGACTGGGAATGGAATCCTGACCTGTTGGTTCCTGGCTCTATGCTCAACCACTGAGCCACACCAGCGGGGCATGACAATTTTAATTCCACACCTTTCCTGGAATGAATCCCTAACTCCCCCAGAAGTAGCTGGAAGCCTCCGCCATGGGAAATTTCAGTGTCCTATATCACAAGATGTCTTGCATTATTTTGTACAATGAATGCATCTAGATGTAAGAGAACTCGTAGTCAGTTCACTTTCTGGCAGAAACGGCCAACTGTCTTCTTGATCAGAGTGTAACGGCTAACCGAATTTTCTAAAAGTCACTGTTGAATGTCCTGCCTTGAAAATTTATGTGGTTTCCTTTGTGGGGTTGTCTAAAGGTCTTTATGCTTCAAAGGTATTTTAGGTATAAGCAATGAAAATTAGCACAGCCCAGTTTAAGCAACGGAAAGACGTTGGAGTACCCAGAACAGAGAAAAGGACAGATCTGCCCAGTCCTGGGGAGGACAGGGACCCGGGCCCTCAGGGACCTGGTAGCAGGGTTACATCGCCCTTCTCTCTGTGGGCTGGTGTTCATGCGACTACCTCTGATTAAGGTCCTGTGTCTAATTCCTCATCTCAGTTCCTCCAGCTTTGATCAGACGTTCCCCTGAAGGTCTATCAGCTGTGGATGCGGGCAGGGAAGAGTCACAGACCATGTGCGGCCGCTCATTCCTCCTATGTGCGGAGGTTCTTACAGAGGGTGGAAGCCTTGTGAGGCGAAAGTCCCTTAAGTGTCGTCTATTATACCCGACTAGTCTTTGTGTGGAGAAGAAAAACGTTGTTATTTAAAATCCCAGCAGACCGTAGCTGCTTCTGAATCCCAAGGAAGTGGCAGAATTTCTCTTTGGCAAAGATGAGTTGTTTGGCTGTGAGAAAAAGATAAGCTTCAGGAAATAGCTTGGAAAGCACAGGAATGAGAGAAAGAACTACACTGCTTATTTATTACTAAAACAAGAATTTGGAGCTTGCCAAGGATTGGCCAAGAGGAGAGGAACCCAGGTGTAATGAGGAAGCTAAGAACTTCCGTGAAGTATACAGTGAGCGTGGCCAGTGGGCACGGTTGAAGGATACTTACACTGTGCCTATCTGATACACATATTTAATTTAGTGCTGACACAGCCCTCCTGTCTCTCCCCAAACCTTAGTAGACATCTGCCTAGTCTTCAGTTTGTTGATATTTTAGGCCGTGAAGGAAATGGTAGTTAAAGCAATGTGAAGGACTGAGTGGAATAATCCCTTTAACATGACTAATGGAACTCACGAGGAACCCTAAGGCAGAGCCAAGCAAGAGAAAGATAAATGCTCCCTGCCCCTCTTCTGAGGAATTTCAACAGAGGTGAGAGGGACAGCACATTTTCCTCCTTGGGTGGGACTGGCGCTCAGACTACACTCATTTAAAATTCAAGAGAAGCTAACTCCATAGAATTTGGAGATATTATATGATGAAACGATAAGAAGATGGTAACCTGGAGGGATTTTTAGATTGTCCTTTAAAGGATTCATTTGAACATAAAACCACCTGTATCTTCATTTCTCTCCAAAGGAACATGGCATACATATTGTATGTATTAGAGTGAAGGCGAGACTCTGGTAAAAGGTCAGAATCTTCTAGCAGGAAAATAGTTCATGGTGAAGAATCGTCACTGAGTACTAGGGTTGCTGTTTTAACACTGAATGTCACTTTCTGTGTAGTAGGAGGGAACAGAGGTGTGAGTTCCACTAGTCCTCTGGCTATCATCCCTGTGTTGGACATAAACGCGGAGCAGGAGTCAAACAGTCCTGTAGGAGATTCAAGTTAGTAGGTGATTCTGAAAAATATTTTGGTTTATCAATTTTCCATTTTTCATTCTATAGAAGACATTGATTTTTCTAGGCACCATTTTTAAAGGTGCCAAGAGAACCAGGGTAATGAGTTCCTGTTACTGATGTCTTCATTCATTTGCTCATTCTTTACAAAGCACATACTCATTGCGTATAATGCTTGAGAAAGATGCTGGGTACTGAATGCATAAAACAGGGGATATTTAAACAAGGTATTAAAACACTGAGATAAAAACCAAAGAAGGCCAATAAAAGGGCACATGGAAAACAACCATATAAACTTGTCATGCCTAAAATGAGGAGGGATAAGGTGGAGGAAGAGGAGATAATTTGTCTATACTTCACCCTTTATTTCTTTCTTACCACTTACCAGAAAAAATATCCCTATTTCTTACTGCTTCCAGGCCCTATACCATAAAAAATTTTTAAAAGGCACTGTTTTTGTTATAGAAATCTCATTATAGATGGTGATTTACCTTTGGTGATTTTTTTTTAAATTCCAACATTAGGCTTTCGTGGACTAGCTTTAGGGCCCTGACCACCAGATATACCATTGCCTGACTAGAAAATTTTTTGTTTGTTTGTTTTAGTTTCCAATGAACCTTTTAAAATACATACATACATACATACATACATACATATATATTATTGATTTTTTACAGAGAGGAGAAAGAAGGATAGTTAGAAACATCAATGAGAAACATTGATCAGCTGCCTCTTGCACACCCCCTACTGGGGATGTGCCCACAACCAAGGTACATGCCCTTGGCCAGAATTGAACCTGGGACCCTTCAGTCCACAGGCTGATGATACTCTATCCACTGAGCCAAGCTGGTTAGGGTTCAAATGAACCTTTTAAGTAGAATTTATTTCAAATTGGAATTGTCTGCATTGATCATAACATGTGAAATATGAATTCCTGCCTATTAGGATAAATTTTAAGAACAAGATTAAAGAAGTATAATTGTAGCTATGAAACAAATACTGTTTCTACCCCTAACTTGAAAAGCCTGCAATATCTCATTTGGATTATCTTTCTACAAGTTACTTTAATTCCTTGTGTATGTTTTAGGCAGAGAAACTTGACATTTATAATTTTTTAAAAGATTTTTTATTGATCTTTTGGAGAGAGAGAGAAAGGGGGAGGAAGAGATAGAAACATCGATGAGAGGGAAACATTGATCAACTGCCTCCTGCATGCCCCCTACTGGGGATAGACCCAGAAACATGGGCATATGCACCCACTGGATATTGAAACTCTTGGTACAGAAGACAATGCACAACCAACTAAGCCACACCAGCAGGGCAAAAGTAGGCATTTTTTAATTCAACATTGAACACTGGTTTTTAAAGTCTACCCATTTTCCAGCAACAAAACAACAATCAACCTGGTTCAGCATTGACTTGGAATAGACAATTCTCCAAAGAAGCCACGCAAATGACTGATAAGCACATGAAAAGATGCTCAATCTCCCTTATCACTAGGGAAATGGGCATCGAAACCACAACGAGATCCCAACTCACACCCTGTAGGATCACTACTGTCACAAAACAGAACGTAACAGGTATTGCTGAGCATATGGAGAAATGGGTGCAGATGTGAACCAGAACAACCACTGGGGAAAACAGTGCAACAGTTTTTCACAAAAATAAAAATAGAAGCAGCATTTGATTGAACAATTCTACCTCTGGTATGTACCCAAAGGACTGAAAGCAAGGTCTCGAAGAGATTTGTGCACCCATGTTCACAGCAGCATTATTTACAATAGCAAAAATGTGGAAGCAACTCGAGCATCTTTGATGGATAAATGGATAAGCAAAACGTGGTACATGCATAAAATGAAATATTTTTCAGCCTTAAAAAGGAAAGAAATTCTGACATAAGCTACAACATGGATGAACCTTGAGGACATCATTCTAAGTGTAATTAAGACAGTCACAAAAAGACAAATACTATATGATTGCATTAATAAAAGGTAACTAGAATAGCTAAATGACAGAGACAGAAAGTAGAATAGTGTTTTACAGGGGCTGAAGGAAGCAGTGTGGGGAGTTATTGTTAGGTATTATGGGGAGAGTTTCAATTTTGAGAGATGAAGAGTTTTGGAGGTAGATGGTGGTGATGGTTGCACAACCCTCTAAATGTACTTAATACCAATGAACTGTACATTTAAAAATGAATAAGATGGTACATTTTATGTTATGTATTAAATTTTTTTTGAAAAGAGAAGAAAAAAAAAGTTTACGAATTTTTTCCCCCCTGAATTGGTGAACTCTTGTTTGGGAGCAATCATAAGTCTGTCAGTGTGTTTCCAAATGCTGTACACCTGGAAAAGCACAGTGTCATTTCTCTGGCATACCTGCCACATATGCATGACCTGGTTCTGGTCAGGTGTAAACTGGATAGACCCAGGTGTAGGTCACCTTGTAGAATGAAAGAATTTTACTGTTTAAGACCATCAAAAAATAAGAGACAAGAAAAGACTAAGAACTCTAGATTGAAGGACACCAGGAAGACAAATAAAAGCAATGTGTGTCTTTAGGTAGGAACCTAGATTAGAAAGAAAAAGAACCATTATTAAGACAGATGACAAAATTTATATGGTGTCTATGAGTCGGATGGTAGTATTGTATTAATGTATATTTCCTGACTGATGGGAGTATATGGTAGTAATACAGGAGAGTGTCTGTATTTGGGGAGGAGGAGGAACACACTAGTTCAAAATGGGCAGAGACTTGAAATAAACATTTAATCAAGAGAGAGAAGTGGAACAAATGTGGTCACATTTAACAATTAGGGAATCTGTGTGAAGGGTACACAAGGGCTCTTTGTTCTTATAACTTTTCTGTTGGTTACAAACTATTTCAAAATAAAAATCTATAATAATAAAAACAATATGCTAATTAGACTGGATATCCAAATGACCTTTTGGACGTCCTTCCTGACTAAGCCGCTATGGCAGGAGCCTAGGTAGAGGTGCTTAGAGGCGATCAGGCAGGCAGGTGGAGTGGTTAGGGGCAATCAGGCAGTCAGGCAGGCAGGTGAGCAGTTAGGGGCAATCAGGCAGACAGGCAAGTGGTTAGGAGCCAGTGGTCCTGGATTGTGAGAGGGATGTCTGACTACAGGTTGGGCTGAGAATCCCCCCTCCCCAAGTGCATGAATTTTGTGCACTGAGCCTCTAGTAAATAAATAAAAGGAAAGAGATTTTGTCTCAGCTAGTAAGCATCCTTTCTGCTTCTTCCACTTTTCCTCATTGGACAATGGCAGGAGAGGATGGCTGGCTCAGGACACATGGTTGCTCTGGTTCTGGTCAGTGTGGCCTGGGGAGAGGGCCATCATCAGATATGAAGGTTTGTTTAAGTTCCCCTGGTAAAGCCTAGGAATGGAGTGGGGGCACTCTGAAGGGTGTTCACTATGTTTCTGTACAAAGAACTTGACATCTTTCTTTTCACCAAAACTACAAACATTTTTATTTAAGGGCACTTACTGCCTCAGTGTTGTGTTTTCTTATCTATCAGTTTTTATGTTCAGGCAGATCCTTCCTTGGATATCAGTTCTACTGCATACTGTGTGATCTATTTATTGTTAAGTTCCTTTTTATAAATAGGTGTACATTTACCCAGCTAGTGAGAGCGTTGTGAGGAGTCAATAAGTAATGGAAGTAAATGCCTGGTGAAGAGCAAGCTCTCAGTAAATCATAAGGCTGATGGCTTATTGTAGTTTTCATTTTCATTACTTGCCATTCTTCAGTCTCAGAGATTTCCCCCCCACAAAATTAATTGTACTTGAGTGGTTAACCTTTGACACACCTTTTAAGGAGAGAGATTTGCTTTGGAAACTGTAACAGCCAATTTTTTTCAACTCTATACTCTTAGGTCTGTAGCCAATGTTTTTCAATTTGAAGGGGTTAAATGAGGACACCCAAATATTGTTAGTGTAGTATATAGTCCCAAGCTTTTCGGTTCTATTTGCTTAAGTGCTTTATGAACGATTTTTAAAAAAATTCCAACTCAGTCTTATGAAGTGAATAATTCTTTTTATTTTTACTTCATAGATGGTTTTTAATTAGTGTAAGTGAATTCATACAACCTCAGGAAGATCAGTGACAGTGCTTAAACTCAATTTCTTCAAATCCTAGACCTCTACTTGGTCCTCGGGGCCTTGCCATTTCTCTTGATTTCTGCATTTTTGACATGGTTATAAATACAAGCTATTGTTCAAAAGGAAATAACAAAAAGCCATATGACTTTTAAATGAAAGAAATTAATTTAAGCAATACCTCATCAGCCCAGCATTAAATTACATTGATTTATTTTTAAGCATTAATTTATGAATGGCACTTTCTTAAGTTTTTCCCATGTATTCCATATATTTTTCCTCTTCAAATTTATTAAGCATCAGACCACTAAAATAATTTAAATATTTAGTATTTAACTTCTTATGAACTGACTACTTACAAAAGAGTTCTGAAATCTTTTTCTGGGAAAGTCTTTCTTTTTTTTTTT
>PVJC01038310.1:0-16810 GCA_004026665.1 Murina feae | reverse complement strand
GAACAACATGCAGGGGAGGGCAAGAGTCTGAGAGATCAACATAGAGGGGGTGCCTGCTCCAAGCCTTGACGGTGTGCCTGGGGGCAGGCCCCCGGCAGGTAGACACACACAGGAGGACTGCTCCAAGCCTCAGATGCGGCTGGGGGCAGGTCCCCAGTGGTGACACACACACACACACACACACACACACACACACACACACAAAAGGCGCCTGGCAGACTGGGGCCATCATAGGACATCCACTGAGGGGTCCCAGACTGTGAGAGGGGGCAGGCTGGGCTGAGGGACTCCCTCCACCCCGAGTGCACAAATTTTTGTGCACCGGGCCCCTAGTATGGATAATAAAGACCATTATAAATTGATGAACATAAATAGATACAGAGGCATAACAGCATTGAACAGACTGTCAAACTACAGCTGAAAGGCTGGGGAGGGTTGGGGGGAAGTTAAGAGATCAACTGAAGGACTTGTATGCATGCATATAAGCATAATCAATGGACACAAGACACTGGGGAGTAGGGGAGGAGGGGGGAAAGTCAAGGGAAATATATGGAGCCTTATTTAAAACTCTTTGTAATAATTTAAGCAATACAACAAAATTTTAAAAAAAGAGTAAAACAACCAAAAACAAGCAAACAAACAAACAAAAACCTCAAATTAAAGACCTTAATTTACACTTTAAAATGTTAAGAAAAGAGAGGTTATAAAACCAAAAAGTTATAAAAAGAAAACAATAAAAACCAGAGCAGAAATCAATAAAATTGAAGCAGAAAAAAACTATCCTATATGATAAAAGGGTAATATGCAAATTGACTCTAATGATTGGACCACCAGAACGACCAGTCGACCAGTCACTATGAGGCACACTGACCACCTCTTTGTCCCTTCCCCTGGCTAGCAAGCTCTGATTGCCTGATAGTGAATGGGGAATCGGGGGTGGGTAGTGGGGGATGTGGGTTGTGCTAGGCCAATGCCCTCACCCTGCCAGTCACCCCATACTCATAAGGCGAGCCCTGTCAGGGGTGGGGCCAGCAAGCAGGTGGGAATAGACAACTTCTTGATCCCGTCTCCTGCCACCATCCGATTGCCTGATGGTGAACAAGAAACTGGGGGTAGGTGGCAGCAGAGGGGCAGAACCTGCTGCCAGCAGCCAGAAAGATGACCCTGATCACAGGGCAGGCCTAGGGACCATACCTGTGCATGAATTTTGTACACTGGGCCTCTAGTAATATAGAAAATCAATGACAAGAAAAGCTGGGGGGGCGGGTTTTGAGGTCAATAAAATTTATAAACCACTAGGCAGATTGATGATGGGGGGAAAGCAAAAACATAAAATACCAATATCTAGAATAAGAGACATGACATGAGTACAAATTCTATATTTATTTAAATGATAATAAAGATTATTATAAAATGTTTATGTTACTAAATTTATTTTGATAAAATAGTCAAATTCCTAAAAATAAACAATTTTTCAAAGCTAACTAAAGAAAAAATAAACTAAATAGTCCCTTTTCTCTTAAAGAAGTGACACATATAACTAGAAACTTTTCCACATAGAACAGTTCAGGCAATACGGTGAGCACTACTAAACTTTTAAGGGAAAAAACTGTGATTTTAATGTCTTGCAATGTCTTAGTCTGATTTTAGGATCAGCCTAATGCTACCCTCATAAACTAAGCTGAAGAATGCCCCATACTTTTCAATTTGGAGGAATGGTTTGTGTAGCAACAGAATTTTCCCCTTTAAAGTTTAGTAGTGTTCACCATATTTTCTGAACTGTTCTATGTGGAAAAGTTTGCAATAGCATGGATGGAACTGGAGAGCATTATGCTAAGCAAAATAAGCTACTCAGAGAAAGATAAATATCACATAATCTCACTTATTTGTGGAATATAAGGAACAATATAAACTGATGAACAAAAATAGAACCAGAGTCATAGAAGCAACCAACAGACTGTCCAACTTGAGAGGGAAGGCAGGGCTGGGGGTGAGGGGGTAAGAGATCAACCAAAGAACTTGTATGCATGCATATGAGCATAACCAATAGACACAGATGGAGGTGGATGGGGGGAGTGAGGGCATGTGCTGGAGGTTAGGGGTGGCTGGGGAGAGGTCAAAGGGGGTGGGGGCTTACGTAATACATTAAACAATAAATAACTTAAATTTAAAAAATAAAATATTGCAAAGCATTAAATAAATAAGTAAATAAAAAAACAAATAGATAAAACTAAAAGACCAACATCTGTCGCAAACATAGATGAAAAAATTCTAAACAAAATTTCAGTAAATTAAATCCAAATCTCATTGTATAAAAAAGAATAACTCAAAACCAGGTGTGATTTATTCTATAAAAGCAAGTTAGTATACCATTCAAAAACCAAACAATGTAATTCATCATTTTAAGAAATTGTATAAAGAAACTGTTTTGGGGATGGTAATGCTCTGTCTTCATGGTGGTGGTGGTTACATGACTATATAACTTCATCAAAATTCATAAAACGATATCCCTAAAAGGTGACTTTTACTCTAAATAAGTTATAACTCAATAGATTTGACTAAAAGCAGTTACTTCTGTCACCTTGAATTTCATAAATTGCACAAACATTAAAAGATACTAATATTGCAATTTTCAAAAAATTAATACATATATATTGTTAAAAAATGTAGCTAGATGTCTTGATGATGGTGGTTTTGATAGTTTACTTAAATGGTACATTGCTTCCTCATTCCCTGGTCACAAAAACTAAGGATGGCTGACAATTAATCAAACATGATTTTTGCTGAGGTACAAAGCTGAACATAGTGTCTCTTGCCATAGACTTTCTTGTCCATATGGTAAAGGTCCAATATTGGCACTGAAGTCTGCTGTCCATCTGGTCAGTGATATGTTTATGGAAGGAGGTAAAACTTTTGAAATCAACCATCTGTTCATATGTCATTTTTGCTAAAACTAAAACAAAACAAAAAAGATAAATAAAATACCAAAACATTCACATTAAAAAGAGTCATCATAGAAATAATGTGACATTTAGTTCACAGAGTTAAATCCTTTCAAAAACATATATTGAGAATTGTCACATGTCCTATTTTGCTGTCTTGGAAATATAAATACTCCATCTTATTTGTGCAATAGTAGGTAACATGTGTATTGATCATCAAATCCAAAAGTTTCTTATCTATTCTCACTTATGTTCCCTTTACCTGATAATGCATAATTGAAGACAAATTAGGTTTATATTATTTTATTTAAAGACTAGGGGCCTGGTGCACAAAAATTTGTGCCCTCAGGGAGGTACCTCAGTCCGACCTGTGCCCTCTCACAGCCTGGGACCCCTCAGGGGATGTCCACCTGCTGGTGTGCCTGGCCAACCTGGGTGAGGGACTGATGGCTGTTTGCAGGCTGGCCAAGCCCCCCAGTGAGAACCCTCACCCCATGAGGGTGTGGCCAGCCTGAGTGAGGGGCTGAGGGCCATTTTCAGGCTTCCTACAGTCCCTTCAGGGTACAGGTCCCTACTGTGGTGCCTGGCCAGCCTGGATGAGGGGCTGAGGGCCATTTTCAGGCTGCCCACAGCTGCCATTGACCCAACATCCCAGTGAGGCTGGCTGGAATCATGTTTCTGGGGGTTATTTATCTTCTATAATTGAAACATTGTTGCCTTGAGCAGAGGCCCGGCCAGCCTAGGCAGGCAGTTTCAATTCCATCGCTGATGCAATGAAAGCCTCCTGTTTGCTCTAGCTCTGTGGCTGCCGGCCTCCATCTTGGCTGGGTTAATTTGCATACAGCTGCTCTGATTGGTTGGTGGGTGTGGCTTGGCTGGTGGGTGTGGCTTGTGTGTCTCGGAGTGGTGGTTAATTTGCATATTACTCTTTTATTAGATTTTATATTAATAACTTTTGATGTGGGTGCATATTTGCATGCCAGTGAGTAGCAGAGCAGATCAGTAAATGAAGTGTGTTAGCTATTGGGAATAGGGAGTTAGTCCTTAACTGCCTGTTGCTTTCTCAACAGAAATGGGAGGTCTTTAAAAGGAGACTCTGGAGTCACACGCAGCAAAGTTCAAATTCTACTTCTTCCTTTTGTCAACTGTTTGCCCTTAGACAAGTCACTAACGTTGTGCTTCAATTTCCTCATCTATGCAGAAGCAATAATAATATCGACTTGTTGGTTGTTACTAGAATTAAATGAGCTCAGATAAGTTCTATATTGGGTAGATCTGATATGACTCCCAGTCTTCCTAAGATGGCCTTATGTTGTGGATGACCTGTGGGACCCAGTGGTGCAGTCTCCCTGATGACCATAGCTGGGTGCTTTAAAAAGGTCCCTTTTATGCGTTGTGTGGCCCTCCTGTTGTAATTGGGTCTGGGTTGCTATTGGCTCACTTGTGCTGGGCTTTGACCCACAGGCTGGCTGAGAGTGAGGCTCAACACAGCATTCAGGCTGCTTTGGAGGTACTTGTCACATTAGGTGGAATTCTCTGTAGGATTTGGAGCTTGCCAAAATCTCCCCATGGATATACTGCTTGTGGAGCCTATTGGATCTTGCTCTGTTGTTCTCTGAAGCTGACTACTGAGTTTACTGGTTTGGGGCCTCTTTGTAAGGTCTCTGGTGCAGGACAATGTCAGATGCTGTGTATGATTGGCCCTGACTACCCTGTTTAGAGCTATCAGCAATCCAGTTTGTGGCTCCCTCTACTGAGTATTATGCTTAGTGAAATAAGCCAGTCCAATCAGAGATAGACAAGTATCACATGACCTCACTCATTTGTGGAATCTAATGAACAAAATAAATGGATGAACAGAGTGGAGTCAGAGACATGAAAGTATGGAACTGACTGCTGAATCTCAGAAGGAAGGTGGAGGAGGGTAGGTGGGTGGGAGGTGATCAGCCAAAGAATGTGTATGCATACATGCATAACCCATGGACACAGACACGGTGGTGAAGGCCTAGTGGGGGGAGCAGGGGCAGACTTGAGGGGGTCAATGGGGAAAATTGGATATATGTAATACTTTCAACAATAAAGATTTTAAAAAGTAATAAATAAATATCAACCATTTCATATTATAATACAACATGTACATATTATATCAATTATAATTATTTTAATTTTCCATAAATATTTTTATCTCTTAAGTAAAAAGGAAAAATGTAAAAAAACAAACTATGATTATGACAATAAGATATATTTTAAAGGGAATCACTAGTGAAAAATGATTTTGATTATGCAGTAGTATTTTCTGACTATGGCTTCTTCTACTTAATATACTTTCTTTAATGTTGCAGTTATGCTAAAGAGATGTTGAAAAGTAAAAAGGAAACACCCTAGTGCACAGAGTTAAATAAATGTGGTTAAAAACAATCTGATATAGTCCTGGCCAGTGTTGCTCGTTGGTTGGAGCCTCACCCATGTACAGAAAGTTGTGGCTTTGATTCCTGGTCAAGCAAACTACTTGGGCTGCAGGTTTGATCCCTGAACCCTATGGGGCTCATATAGGAGGCAACTGATTGATGCAACTCTCTATCTCCCTCCTCCCTTCCACTCACTCTAAAAATCAATGGGAAATATATTCTTGGGTGAGGATTAACAAACAAACAAACCAAACCAAAATGATATAGAGATATGAGAAAGAGGGTAATACTTTGAGGAAAGGTTCAGATTAACAATAAATTTACTGTATGTTTTAGCATTTAACCTGATTATACTGAATAGAATCCTTCAAAGTTGAGGTTTAGTTCATTAGTTATTTGGTTGTGTCTATAGACATATGACAAGTGACAGAATCAAGAATAATGGGGACTTTAAAACAGCAGCCACACAATAAATGCACCAAATAGGTATGTACCAATATATGTACCATCATAATCTCATGAATGAAAACATTTTCAAAGAATATATTTGGTAGCTTTTCATTTCACCCTATTTTTATCATTAAGACATAGCATTTTCTGAGATTATGTTAAATTAAATTACTTATTAGAGATATAGAGAATGATAGGTTTTTAGTTCTGTCAAAATTGCATGCAGAGTTTACAAAAACTTTTCTATTAACCTCCAAAGACAAGGAGTGATTTATAGACTCTTCTTCACCTAAAATACTATTTCTACTCTTTAACTTATTTTCTTGTTGATTTTTCCATCATAAATCTGACTAGTAGCAAGATTTATTTGACATTTCCCAGTAGATCATTACTTTGATACTAATAAACACTTGTACTGTAAAAGATTGGTAGTGATTACTTTAGAAAGTAATCAACTTGGTTTTATTAAGTTCTGAATATACAGAACAGATGGGAGAAAATTAAATGTTTATATTTATAAAACTGCTGTTTAGAATGTAAATTAAATAAAACAACACAGAAAAATAAACTACTACTTAATACTATTAATAATCTGTGACATGTTACTATACAGGTAAAAATTAGTGAAGCAATAATTTTAATTATCAATTTCCACGTAACCAAAAACATACAAAAACTAATGTTTCAATATATTTCTAAAAAAAAAATATCGAAAAGCAGAATAATCAATTGAGCATATGCAGTTTACTATTTTACTAAAATATTGTGAATGTAGACTTTCCACTCTGAATATAACACTTTAGAGTAAGTGAAGTGCCCTAAGATCCCAATTGTACCTCCTCTCTGACCTCTGTAACTAAATATGTGAAACACATAATTAAATTTTTCTAAGGTTAAAAATTTAGCTGTTAAGTTACCAATAGAAAGATTATGTAAACAGTTCCTCGAGCTCTATCTTGAAAACATCAACCCACTTATAAACATTCTCTGAGGAGAAAGGCACTCAAATAAAGCCTTTAGGACTTTTGTGTATATTTGCGTTTTTACTGCTTTTGATCATCTACTGACTAAATAAAATCTCATTTATTTATTATTAATCTTACTAGGAGCCCAGTGCACAAAAATCTGTGCACTCGGGAGGTCCATCAGCCCAACCTGTGCCCTCTAGCAGTCTGGGACCCCTCTGGGGATGTCCACCTGTTGGTGTGCCTGGTCAGCCTGGGTGAGGGGCTGATGGCTGTTTGCAGGCTGGCCAAGCCCCCCAGTGTGGATCCTCACCCCATTGGGGTGTGGCCAGCATGGATGATGGGCTGATGGCTGTTTTCAGAATTTCAGGCTGCCCATAGCTCCCATTGACTCAAAGTCCCAGCAAGACTGGCTAGATGCAAGTTTCTGGGGTTTGTTTATCTTCTATAATTGATACACTGTTCTTTTTAAGCCCGAGCCTAGTAGCAAAACCTCCTCTCTGCTTCAGTTTAGAAGTCAGGCCCTGGCTGCTCTTTGCTTCAGTTCCTAGGATTGAAACATTTGTTGCAAATATGTTGTTCCCTGGAGCAGAGAGACACCTAGGCAGTCGACAAACAGTTTCACTCCTGCTGTAATGGATGCTGCCTGTTTACTCAGGTCCCTGAGTGCCGGCCTCCATGTTGGCTGGGTTAATTTGCATACAGTCGCTCTGATTGGCTGGTGGGCATGGCTTAGGCATCCCAAAGAAATGGTTAATTTTAATATTACGCTTTTATTAGTTAGGATATATTAATCTTATTTATTATGTGAAAAAAACATAGGCCTCCTCAAAGTCTGTTAGAGTTACATGTGTTTTATATAAATAAAAAGTTATAAAAATGCTCCAGATGTGTTTTCCTTTTACAAATGTGATTATTAAATAACATTTTAGTGCATAGTGGTATTTATAAAGACACTCCACTTGACCGTCAGTCATCTGCTGTAGTGGAGTCAGAATCCACCCGACTCTGACTCTCTAAGCTGCTTAGTTGTGGAAATAACTATTTCAGGCAGCAGCAGGAACAATTTGAAGGAAATATGGGGAGGTAAAGCCTAACTGGTTAGGAAGAAGAAAAGCCCAGATCAGTAAAAACAAAAACCTGACATTCAAAACAGAAAAGTATGTGAAGGAGGATTGAAGTAAAAAACAAAAAGTAGGTTCTTAGATTTGTCTGTTTTCTACTGTAAATGGAGAGGTGTTAATGAAGGAAGAATATAATGTCTTCTGTCTCCTACTGTGACTGGAAATGGAGAGGTGAAGATCGCAGAAGGCATCACATGAGGCACAAAGTGGGGTCTTCAAAGCATTTGTCTCAGAATCCACTGAAGACCTGGTCAAAACGCAGAGCCCCAGGTCTCAGTCCAAGCCTACAGAACCAGAGATTCTAAAACTTTGGGCCTAAAATTTACATTTCAACAAGATCCCTGTGTGCTTTGAATGCACATTAAGTTTGAGTAGCAGTGCTTTAGGAAGAGTTTTGTCAGAGAAACCATGTCACAAGGAAACATTGTACCCCCTTTAAGAGTTTTTATTCTGTGGTGACCTGGCTATTAATTTGATGAGGATAAACCCTAGGGAAATATTTGAAGTTAAATCCTACAAAGTAAGGAGTTTAATGTGTGCTGGAGATGAACCCATGGGTTTAATTTATTATAGGTACTATCAAGAAAAAGGAGTCGGACTAATCAGAAAATGTTGGGTATTTTCTTCAGACTGGCTGAGCTAAAGTAACATTCTTTACCTTCAGAATAAGATAAAGGAAAGAGAAATCATATCTTTCTGCTTAAGAATTTACTATAATAAATTAGTAATACCCATAAAAAATAGTGCAGTGGCCAGTGGTTTTGATTAAGCAATAAGTGTGGAAACTTTTACTGAGGCAAGGAGGGTGTGATGAGGCATAAAATGTAGGCTAAGATAATTATTTTCCAATTTTTTGTTCAAAGCCCCTAAGCTCAATCCACCCTAAGCCTCCTTTTTTAAGTTATTTTTTTCTCCCAGCAGAAGGATGATTTATTCCCCTGCATGGGCACTGCTGGCCAAATCCCTACTAGATTCCTTTTGTAGCACAGTGTGGTGTGGGAAGATCCACTGTGCTCACAACTGCACACTTTCCTGCTGATTATGAACAAATTCAGTCTCTTTGTTTTGAACACCAGTAACCATTACATGCCTGAAAAGTTTAACAAAAATAACAAATGGTTGATAATTTAGAGAACCATGAGAAATAATAAAACTACTAGATTTGTTCTCCTTAGATGTCACCCAAATTAAAATGGAATGAAGATTTCTCTTCAGACAATAATGCAAATAGGAGGAAGTGGCTTAACTGCATTTACACTCTAAGAACCAACTTCCCTTAGCTACTCCTGAATTCTGTGCCCAAAAACATGAAATCCCAGCAGAAGTGTAAGCCACGGATGGATTTTCTACTACTTTATATTAATAACATAATATATATGTGGCTTATTCACATAAAAATATATGTGGTGCATCCAGGTCTAATAAAATATTAAAATACTTAACATGTTATTTATGATATACTATAGTTAAAAATTTCTAAATAACAGAATCAACTATTTCATGAATCTATATTTAATCTACATCTCTGGCTTTAGAAGGAAGATGTGGTAAAGTTAAGGAAGATAAATGCTGCCGAGGTGAAATCAACAGCACAGTCCCCTTTGTAATCTGAGCTTTGGCTCTGCCTTTTATCATATATCATCATAAAAAGTGGGTTCCGTTCGAAACTTTCCGTTGACAATCTGAGATTATTATGAAAGAGCAGAGTACGACCAAAGTGTTTTCTTGAGACAATCCTCAGGTCTGGAATATTCTTTCCCTTCCACCTCAACAGTTCAACCTAGTCTGAATTTCTTGACCTTTAAGGCTCTATGCCAGCACCATCTGTTCTCTCAAGCATATCTGAGATTGTGAATAAAATATGTTTAAGGATAAGTTTATTTATTAAGGGATTTTCTTTTAGCTGCTGATGACTACTAGTGCACAGTATTCAATCGTGTCTGTGTTCTGAACATGTGTATGCAGATATTTAAAAAATGGAAAACAGAATATATGTATTTTTAAAAAGGTATTATAATTTACACTAATTAATTTGACATATGGTCTCAGTCCAGACAAAGCCAGGGTTTCACTGAACAGTACAATTTCAACCTAATGTCAAGAAAGGAAATGAGAAAATTTGTCATTGAGTATCTTATCAACTTAAAAGAGAAAGTGTTATTGTGTCTTAGTAAGAACTAAGCTTCATATGTTTCATAACTTTTTAAAGTATAATCATGATATTTTCCTTTCATATGTTACAGATATTTTGCTTTTCAAAAATAAGTCTGCAAAATGAAATAATCTACCACACATTATTATTAACTAGAGGCTAGGTGCACAAAATTCATGCACATGGGGGGGGGGGGGGGGGAGAGGTCCTCTCAGCCCAGCCTGCACCTTCTGGCAATCTGAGAGCCCTCAAAGGAAGTCTGACAGACTGCTTAGGCCTGTTCCCTCTGGGGAGTGGGCCTAAGCCATTGGTCAGACATTCTTAGCACTGCCACGGAGGCAGGAGAGGCTTCTGGCTGAGTGGCACTCCTGTGAGAGTGCACTGATCCTGCTTTGAGCAGGATCACACCAAAATTGGCTCTCTGACATCCCCTGAGGAGTTCCAGATTGAGAGAGGCACAGGCCAGGCTGAGGGACCCCACTGGTGCACAATCAGGGCTGGGGAAGGACATGGGAGGTTGACCAGCTTGGGAAGGGACCACAGGAGGACTGCAGGGCATGTCCAGCCTGTCTTGCTCAGTCACGATTGGCCAGACCCCAGCAGCAAGCTAACCTACTGGTTGGAGTGTCTGCACCCTGGTGGTCAGTGAACGTCATAGCAAGTGGTTGAGCAGCCTTAGCATATCATTAGCATATTATGCTTTGATTGCTTGACTGGACGACCAGACAACTAGACACTTAGCATATGCTTATTAGGCTTTTATTATATAGTATATCTGCATCAAGGATAACTGACTTTCATAATTCCTGGGATAATTTAAAAGTTCGTGCCAGGAATTTGCACATATGCATGTGTGTGCATGCATACACTCACACACACACACACACCTTCAGCCTCTTCAAAATTAAAATACGTTTTTAAAATTGTATTAAATGTATTAGGAGAGAGGAAAGATAAGACTGAATCATAAAATGATAAGTAAAAAAAGTTCTAATGAAAACAACACCACAGCTGAACCGCTCCTAAAGGAAGACTAACAGTCAGAGGACAAACTTTCTGTGTCGGTGTCTGTGTTATACAGCAGCAGTCACACTACTGGCAAGAGTGGGTTCACTCTGATCACTAAATTTACTGCTCTGTTATAGTATAATTGAGAAGTTCCAAAGATACTAAATAAAATTGTAGTAGGTGATTAGATGCTGGATAGGACTGGTTTCTATAGCTTTGAAAGTAAGTTACAGTTAAAAACATGGAAATCGGTCAATCATGCTGATTCATAGCAGTTCTTGCAATGACACAATCTCAGAGGATCTAATTACAATAGTCTTCCTTATCCTCCAGGGATACAGGCAAGACCCGCAGTAAATGCCTGACAATGCACTGTTTTCTGAGCATACTGTTTTCTCCTCTACATACATACTTATGATGAAGCTTAATGTATAAATTTAGTACAGTATGAGACTGACAACAATAACTAATAAAAATTAGAATAATCATAACATCTGCTGTAATAAAATTTACATGAATCTGATCTCTCTCAAAATGTTTTATTGTGCTATATTCAACATTTCACCTGAAGAATGCACTTTATGATGGCTCCTTGGCATATTCAAATTACCAGCCCACTACTCTTGCACTTTGGGAAAATTATTAAGTAAAATAAGGTTTCCTTGAACACAAGCACTGAATACTGCAAAAGTTGATCTGATATCCAAGACGGTACTACATGACTAATCGGACATACAGACTTACTGCCCGGAGATATTGGACAGAGGAATGATTCACATCCAGGCATGATGCTGGGAAATTTTATAACATTATTTAGAGCGACATACAATTTAAAATTTTTGAATTGTTTATTAGTTGAATTTTCCACTTAATATTTTTTGGTAGCAGCTGGTCTGAATGGAGGGAAGCAAAACTATGGATAAGGGGGCTGCTGCATTTTATAATCATATTTTCTATTTTAACTACTGAACTTCTAAACAAAATTATGCTGTTTTTTTATTTGTTTTCTTTCTTTATGAAGGTTGGACAACTGCAAAATACCAACCAATGAAATTATCTCTTAAAATATTAAAAAGATAACCATATACCCTCGTACAAAGTGAATTTTATAAATTCAAAATATTTCACCAACTCTGATGTATTTTTAATTAAATTAAATAGTATTTATACTATGATACAAATAAAATATTCCTATTATAAAGTTAATAAACATATTTACACATCTACAGCTTTATCTATCTAAATACATAAAAGGTAGAGTGACATTGCCTCATTGATTCTTTTGCTTAGCAATCCCTGAATACTGAGGGAAGTCATTTAGTATATTCACGTGTTTAGATCTGCAAATGGGAGGATTAGCAAAGTGTATTATAATGTCCTTTAAATCAGAACTTGAATGATATTAGAAGGTAGACTGTGGTGTTAGATGTCTGGTTACTTAATATGGATGATGAAATGAGAGGGCTATTATACTCATTCAGCCAACAACATCAAACTCAAGATTTCTTCCAAGAAGAAAAGTCAGCACAGACATCACAGATATGCAAAAGATCATACTAGAATACTATGAAGGACTATATGCCATGCAATTCAATAATATAAAAGGAATGCATAAGTTCCCAGAAATATATAACCTTTCTAGACTCAATCATGAAGAACTGGAAAATCTAAATAGACGAATCAGCACTGAAGAAATTGAAACAATCATCAAACACCTCCCAAAAGTAAAAGTCCAAGATTAGAGGAATTCACAAGTAAATTCTACCAAGCATCCAAAGAAGATTTAAAACCTATTCTTCTCAAATTCTTTCAAAAAATTAAAGAAGAGATATTTCCTAACACAGTTTTTTGAGGCCAACATAACCCTGATACCAAAACCTGGCCAAGATAATACAAGAAAAGAAAACTACAGACCAATATCTCTGATTAATACAGATGCAGAAAATTCTAGCCCTAAGTGGTCTGGCTCAGTGACTAGAGCATTGGCTTGTGGCCTGAAGGGTCCCAAGTTCAATTCTGGTCAAGGGCACATGCCTGAGTTGTAGGTTTGACCCCCAGTAGAGGGTGGGCAGGAGGCAGACAATCAATGATTCTCTCTCATCAATGATGTTTCTATCTCTCCCTCTCCCTTCCTCTCTGAAATAAATTTTACAATCTGTATATATAAAAAGCCAGTGACTAGAAAGCCTTAACAACCAGAATGACTGGTCTCTATGACACCCCCTTTGGCCAGCAAACCGGCCTGATCAGGGGGTAGGGTAAGCTTGTCAATCTCTTGTGGCCCCTCCCCACAGCCTGCCCCGCTCCTGATTGGACTCTCCCATCCTAATTAGGGGGTGGGGCCAGCCAACCAATTCCCCCTCGGTCCTTCCCTCCAGCCTGTCCTACACCCCCTACCCCAATAGGGGGTGGAGCCAACTGGCCAACCTCCTGCAGCCCCTCCCCCATGCCGCTAGCCCCCAATCAGCCTCCCTGATCCTATTTGGGGGCAGGGCTGGCTGGTACATCACCCATAGCCCCTCCTCATGGCTGGCCCTACACTCAATCAGCCCCCGCCACCTCAATCGGCCTGTGGCCCCTCCCACCACCCAGTTCTGCCCCCAATCATCCCCCCACACCAATCCAGGGAGGGGCTGGCTGGCCAATTTCCTACAGCTCCTCCCCCAACCACTGACCCCCAATTGGCCACCTATCCCATTCGGAGGCAGGAACAGCCTGCCCACCACCCACAACCCCTCCCCCAACCCTCAATCATCCACCCCCACACCAATTGGGGGTGGGGCTGGCTGGTCAACCTCCCATGGCTCCTCCCCTGGCCACTGACCCCCGATCTACCCCCACACTCCATTCAGGTGGGGAGCTGGCTGGCCCACTGTCCACAGCTCCTCCCCACAACTGGCCCTGACCCCAATTGGCATTTCCACCCAAATCAGGGGTGGGGCCCACTGGCCAATTGTCTGCAGCTCCTCCCCCCAGCCAGCCCAGACCTGATCGCCCCAATCAGGGTGAGCTGCCAGAACCCATCCATGCACGAATTTTTGTGCTGGGCCTCTAATCTAAACTAATAAAAGCATAATATTAAAATTGCCCAACAGCCAATCAGAACAATGGTATGCAAATTAGCCCAACCAAGATGGCGGAGGCCCGGGCTGGCAATGGAGCAATCGCACAGGTGAACGCAAGGGCGGAGGCCTGGCCTCCGCCCTTGCATGCTCCAGCGGTCAGTTCGGGCAGTGGCGGGCAGCTGCAGGGCCGGGCGGCCTCCCAGGCCCTCGGTTCTGCGGCCAGGGCTGGCAATAGAGAGATGGGGCTGGGAATAGAGAGATCGCGCTGGCCCCCACACAGGTGGAGGCCTGGCCTCTGCTTGTGTGTGCCCTGGAAGTCGATTCAGGGCAGTGGCGGTTGGCAGCAGGGCCGGGAGCTGGCTGCCCAGGCCCTTGCCCTGCAGCCTGGGCCTGGGAATAGAACGATCGCACCAGTGGTTGGTTCTGGCTGCCCTCGTCTGGGGCTGGCAATAGAGCAATCGTGCCCGCAGTGGTTCCAGACAGCGCTGAGCAGCCGCAAGGCCAGGAGCTGGCAGCCCAGCCCGGCCCTGTGAGGCCTGGGAATAGAGCAATTGGGCCCACGCGACCTCAGAGGCTCAGTGGCGGGGGCTTGAAGTGGGTACCCCCTCAGGGTCATGCCCGAGCATCCTCTGCCTCCGCGCAGAGCCTCTGCCACAGGTCCAGCCACCTGGCTTCACCCTGGGGGCTTCCATGGGGCATGTGTGAGCGTGTGCCTGGCTCCACCCCCGTGTGTCTGCTCAGCAGCATGGCCCCCCCAAGGGACCATGCACCAGTGTCCACCCCCTGGCCTGCCACCCAGCTCTGCACCAGGTGTGTCCCCTCAGTGGTGGAGGCCCACCAGGTATGTGCAATGGTAGGCCACCCGGCTGGAAACGTCCATGCCTGCACTCACCAGCCATCCCACCCCCCAGTGCACGAACACTGAGGGGGCTGTGGCCAGCCTGAAAACAGCCCTCAGCCCCTCACCCAGAATGGCCATGCATGCCAGCAGGTGGACATCCCCCCGCCAGGGGTCCCAGACTGTGAGAGGGCACAGGCCAGGATGAGAGACCCCCTCCTCCCCTTGCCGAGTGCACAAATTTTTGTGCATCGGTCCCCTAGTACATATATAAAGAACATCCTAGGAAATCAAATACAATAGTTCATACAAAAAATAATAAATCTCCATCAAAGGAGGTTCATTCCAGGGGCATAAGAATCATTCAACATACACAAATCAATCATTGTAATACACCACATAAACGATAAACATCATATGATCTTATGAGTAGCTGCAGAAAAACATATTTGATAAGATATAACATCCACTTATGACTAAACACTAAATAAAATAAAGGCTATACATGATTAATCTTCAGCCAATATTATACTCAATGGTGAAAAACTGAAGGTTTTTCCTCTAAAATCAGGAACAAGACAAGGATACCTACTCTCACCCCTCTTATTCTACATAATGCTAGAAGTCCTAACCAGAAAATAAGGCAAGGGAAAAAAATTAAAGGCATCCAAATTGAAAAGGAAGAAGTAAAAGTGTCAATTTTTGCAGACAACATGATTCTACACATAGAAAACCTAAGGACTCCACCAAAAAAAAAAATTAGAAATAAACAAATAAAGTGCAGAATACAAAATCAATGTTTAAAAAGCCACTGCATTCCTATATATTAACAAAAAAGTTCGGGAAAAAAATGAAAAAATTCCTTTTGCAATTTCAAACAAAATAATAAAATACCTAGGAATAAACAAAGAACATGAAAAACCAATATACTGAAAACTAAAAAGCATTATTGAAAGATTGAAAAAGATACAACAAAATGGAAAAATATCCTGTTTATGGATTGGAAGAATCAACATAGTTAAAATGGCCACATTACCCAAAGCAATATACAGATTTAATTCAATCCCCATCAATATCCCAATGTCATTCTTTAAAGAAATAGAATAAAAATAATCCAACTTGTATGAAAGCACAAAAGATCCCTAATAGCCAAAGCATGATCTGAAAAATTGTTAAAAATATCTTCTTTGAAATTTTGAATATTTTATTTATGATTTACTAATTATAGCAATGTATCTGTCAGTATGTATGTGCAATGTAGATAGCCCTTAAGAGATCTGAATTAATGAGAGTTGTGTGGTAAGTATTGTACTCAGGCAATAGGAAGCTGAATAAAGAATAATATCAAATCACATCTATGGCCTAAAGAACCATACACATGATGGACTAAATTAATTTACTTTAAAAAATATATAAACAAGACATAACCGGTTTGGCTCAGTGGATAGAGCATTGGCCTGCAGACTGAAGGGTCCTGTGTTCGATTCCGGTCAAGGGCATGTACTTTGGTTGTGGACACATCCCCAGTAGGGGGTGTGCAGGAGGCAGCTGATCAATGTTTCTATCTCATAGATGCTTTTAACTATCTTTCTCCCTTCCTCTCTGTAAAAAATCAATAAAATATATTTTGAATAAAAAGAGAGGCATTATCTCCTTTAAATATATATCTAAACTAATAAAAGCGAAATATTAAAATTAACCGTTTCTCCGAGACAGGGTAAGCCACGCCCACCAGCCAATCAGAGCGGCTGTATGCAAATTAGCCCAGCCAACATGGCGGCCGCCACTCACGGACCTGAGTAAACAGCCCTTTCCATTGCGGCAGGAGCGAAAGTGAAGCTGCGCCCTTCAGCTCAGC
>PVJC01038309.1:0-16810 GCA_004026665.1 Murina feae | reverse complement strand
AGCTGAGCTGAAGGGCTCAGCTTCACTTTCCCTCCTGCCGCAATGGAAAGGGCTGTTTACTCAGGTCCGGGAGTGGCGGCCGCCATGTTGGCTGGGCTAATTTGCATACAGCCGCTCTGATTGGCTGGTGGGCGTGGCTTACCCTGTCTCGGAGAAACGGTTAATTTTAATATTTCGCTTTTATTAGTTTAGATATGTTTATTTATGGTCTGCAGACACAAGATTTTTTAAAGGAAAAAAACAATGGGGGAGAAGCTGGAAACTGATTGCTTTCACCAACCTTGGTTGCTCTGAAAGGTCAGAGCTATGCACTCATTAAGTTGAAACATTGTTAGTTAAAGCAAACCCATACCTGTTACTTGCATGTAAATTCTTGCTGCCTGTTTATTGTCTGAACTTCCTGCCTAAGGATATGGTTGTTTTATCAGAGACTCAATAAAAGGCTGGTGAGACCCAGGCACCAGTGGGCAGTCTATCCTGCTAGAGGATGGCTCCACGCCTGGCCCCCAGTTTTCAAATTGATTCTCTTCTAGTCTCTTTCTCTTAATTTTGTGTGCAGCCTCCTTCAGAACTCAAACCCTAAACAGGAACCCTGAACCATGCTGGACGTGTAAGGGGCTCCCATAGATAACCAGAGGATGTAATTTTTGAAAGTGTTATGGAAACAAAAGGTAAAGATAAAAACTATGAACAACAAAGGGACAACAAATACCTATCAACCAAGGAATATAACAATTAAGTCAATAGAAATATCTGATGAACAGAATAAACTGGTGAATAGAATAGAAGTAAGGGCATAGAAAGGGAATTGACTGACAATTCTCAAGGGGAAGGTGGTGTGACGGGTATGGGAACAGACTGGACAAAAGTCTTACATCTATGGACGAAGACAGTGGTGGGGTTAAGGGCACAGGGTGGAGAGGGGAACCAGGTGGAGGGGAGCTATGGGGTTTTAAAAAAAAGGAACATCTGTAATACTCTGAACAATAAAGATTTATTTTAAAAAACAAAAACAAAATCTATTTACAAAATAAAAGAAATTTGAACCAAAATGAAAAGATCATGTTATATATGAACATAAAGATTACTACTTATTCTTTCAAATATCCATGCCTTTTATGTATTTTTCTTGCCTTAATACTCCAGCTAGAACATCCAATATTATGTTGAATCTAAGTGATATGAGCAGGCATCCTTGATTGGTTCCTGATCTTATGGGAAAGCTTTCAATCTTTCATCACTGAATATAATGTTAGCTATGCATTTTTCATATATTACCTGTTATCTTAAGGAAATTTTCTACAATTCTTTGGTTAATTGAGTATTTCTATCAAGAAATGATGTTGCATTTTGTGCAATAATTATTCTGCATCAATTGAGATGACCTCATGGATTTTTAAAAATCCTTCATTTTATTATTGTGTATTACATTGATTTATTTTCATGTTTAAACAGCTTGTGTCCCATAAATAAATCCCACTTTATCATGATATAGACTAATTTTAATATGTCGCTTATTTTGGTTTGCTAGTATTTTTTTTGTTTGTTTCTTGGCATTTTGCATCAGTATTCACAAGGGATATTAATATGTACTTTTATCTTCCTGCAGTGTCTTTATTTTTTGCTAGCAAGCTTCAGAGAATAAAAGAGAAAGTGATCCCTCCTCTTCAAGTTTTCAGAAGAATTTGAGAAGGACTGGTGGTAATTTTCTTTAATATTTGGTAGATTTCACCAATTATGCCAATGGGTCCTGTACTTTTCTTGTTAGGAGGTTTTTAAATTACTGATTCATCCCTCCTTACTAGTTAAAATTTATTCAGATTTTTATTTTTTCATGAATCAGTTTCAATTGATTATTTCTAAAACCCACTCAAGTCATTTAGATTACCCAAATTGTTAGTGTACAAATGTTCATACAATCTCTTACAATCTTATTTTCTTTCTGAAAAATCAGTATTAATGGCGCCACTTTTATTTCTTTTACTTTTTGCTAAAGTAGCATTAATATCATTCACATCAGATGCTAATTTTTATACATCTTTTAGTTCAGCAAATACTCTTGATAAAGAAAAATAATTAAAAAGTGTTACTTACTTAAGACAAAAATAATGACTATATTAAAGGGGGGATCAAATATTTTTACATTCTTATTTAATTCAGATATATAGAATTTTGTGACTTTAAAGGGAATTACTCATAGAAAGAGAACATGCTGACAGCATTTGGGGGGAGTTGTATAGAAGGGTGGAAGGATTGAGAAATAAAGAGAAAATACTCGTAAACATGGACAATAGTGTGGTGATGGCCAAGGTGGTGGTGGGAGTAGTATCTAACCATAATGCTAACATTAAAAAAATTCCTGTCTCAGCCACCTGTGACATTTGGAAGAGACCACTAGGAACATGCAGAGAGGGAAGAAAAGAACCAAGAAGGTGGGGGTAGGGAAGAAAGTAATGATTGTGCCAGGGGGCCTGTGAGTTGCGGGAGAGGCAGCTGGTGAGAACTTCTCTGGGGAATGTGGCAGGGCAGGTGGGAATGAGCAGGAGCCTGAGGGAGTGGCAGAAGCCTCACAGCCTCTGGAAGCCACAGCCCATGCCCCTGTGCCCTGTGCCACCCACAGCCTCGGGGTTCTCAGCCCTCGGTGCTGGGATCCACTCTATAAATAGCAGGTCACAGCTATGCTAGGCATGCACACTCCATGGGAATATGGAAAGTCAGGCTCAAAGTGTCATCTGCTGATGTTGCTGCCCACTCCAGCTCCAGTAGTAGGGGAGACAAAATGGCGGTGGAATAGACAGACCTGTCTGGGGCCTTCTCACAGAGCAGACAGAAGAAACAACAGAATTGAATAACATCTACCCAGAATTAGTGAAGTAAACACAGATGCAGAGGCAATCCATGGACAGAAACTCTCTATTGGCTTACTCATATATCTGATTTTGGCTCCCCTGCTCCAAGTTCATGCCCATTCTCTTTTCTCTTTCTTTGCTAGCCAATTTTCTTTCTTCTTCTTGTTGCTTGTTTGATAGTTTGTTTTTAATTTATGCTTTTGTTATTCCTCTCCTTGCTTGTTCTCTTCTTCTACAAATAGCTTAATTAGTTTCACTAACCAAACACAGGCCTATCTGCTGCCCACTATACTCTTTGAAAATATATGAATATACAGATAGATTAAAGAAAGGGGAAGTTATATATGTTTTTGAATATATGTTTTTAATTGCGATTATTTTTAAAATTATTATTAGTTATTATTTTTAATTGGGTATGTTTTACTTTTCTTTTTATACACTTATTCTCTTTCTATTCCCTCTATACTGAATCATGGACATTCTCCAATTCATTCAATCCCTTTACCCTTCTGGACATAAGGCCTGCCTCTTCAGATTCAGCTAACCTTTTGTTCCTTCTCTGGTGGTTTGTTGTTTGCATTTTTTCATTTAGTTGTTTGTTTTGTGGAGTTTTCTCCCCATATAGGTATATGTTTTTTCTTTTTTATTTCTTCCCCCTTCTGTTTTTCCTTTATTTTCTTTACTCTTTTACATTTTTTCCTTTTCACAATATCATTTTTGTACTCTTTTCTCCCCCTAATTCCCTTTGCTCTGTTGTTCACCTTTATTTGGGGTTATTGGTGCCATGAATACATTTGTGTTTTGTTCCCTCTGTGTCATGTCTGGTTGAGTTGTATTTTGTGGCTTTTGGTCAAGGTGATAGACAGTGGGACACATAACCAGACAAACTGAGAGGAGTGAAAATGGGGAGAGAAAGAAATAGCCCTCACATGAAAGGAAAGGCGGAATCACAGAAAAGGAAGTAAACAAAATGGAGGCAAGCGATATGTCAGAGGAAAGAATTCAGAGCAATCAATGGTCATAGGAACACTAGAAAGAATGGAAGATGAATTCAACAACACGTGTAAGAATCAAGAGGAAATGAAGAAAAACTAAGAAGGAATGAAGAATGGCAAAGCTTCCATAAAGAACTCAATAGAAAGCATCATCAGTTGACTAGAATAAGCTGAGGACTGCATCAGTGAGCTAGGAGACAAGGTAGGAAAAATAATGCAAGCAGAGCAGCAACTGGGAAAAAAACAAACAACAACTTAAAAACAGGAGAGCCTAAAGGAGCTTTGGGACAATATGAAATGAAACAACATCCACATAATAGGGGTACCAGAAGGAGAGGAAACTGAGCAAGGACTAGAAACCCTATTTGAAGAAGTAATAACAGAAAACTTCAATGATATTGGGAAGAAAAAATTCACAGAAGTTCCACAAGCTCCCAGAGTCCCAGACAAGATGAACCTAAAAGACTGACACCAACATACATCATCATTAAATTTGCAAATACCAACAAAAAAGTAATAATCTTAAAGGCATCCAGAGAGAAACAGAAAGTTATCTACAAGGGATCTCCCATTAGACTATCAACTGATTTCTCAACAGAAACACATAAGGCCAGAAGGAAATGGAATGAAATATACAAAATGTTGCAAAACAGGGGACTGAATTCAAGGACATTATACCCAGCAAGACTATAATTAAAAATTGAAGGTGTAATCAGAAGCTTCACAGACAAAAAGGGGCTAAGAGAATTTATTACCACCAAATCGGCAATGCAAGAAATGCTAAAGGGACTGCTGTAAAAAGAAGACATAGGAAGGGAAGAAGGAATACAGACATCTAATCTAATAAAAGAATAATATGCAAATTGACCCTCACTCCGTTACACATAAGCCATGCCCACCAGCAAAACCATGCCCTCTGACCAATCAGAAAGACAATATGCAAATTAACCTAGCCAAGATGACGGATGGCAGCCACAGAGCTAGAGCAAACAGAAGGCTTCCATTGCACTAGCAATGGAGGAAACTTCCTGTGTAGGCTGCTCAAGGCAACAAAGTTTCAATTATAAAAGCCATGGAGCTGAAGCAAACAGGAGGCTTCATTACCTGCCTAGGCAGGCTGTGGCCTCTGCTCAAGGCAACAAAGTTTCAATTATAGAAGATAAATAAACCCCAAAAACCTGATTCCAGCCAGCTTCGCTGGGAAGTTTGGTCAATGGGAGCTGTGGCCAGCCTGTAAATGGCCCTCAGCCCCTCACCCAGGCTAGCCAGGCACCCCAGTAGGGGTCTGAACCCTGAAGGGACTGTGGCAGCCTGAAAATGGCCCTCAGCCCCTCACCCAGGCTAGCCAGGCACCCCAGTAGGGGTCTGAACCCTGAAGGGACTGTGGCAGCCTGAAAATGGCCCTCAGCCCCTCGCCCAGGCTGGGCACACTCCCATGGGGTGAGGGTTCCCACTGGGGGACTTGGCCAGCCTGAAAACAACCATCAGTCCCTCACCCAGGCTGGCCAGGCATGCCAGCAGGTGGACATCCCTCAAGGGGTCCCAGACTGTGCACTGGGCCCCTAGTAAAGAATAAAAATGGTGACACACAAATACCTATAAATAATAACCTTAAATGTAAATGGATTAAATGTCCCAATCAAAAGCCAAATGGATAAGCAAACATGACCCTTACATCTGCTGTCTACAGGAGACCCACCTCTGAACAAAGGACTCACATGTTCTGATAGTGAAGGGATGAAAAAAAAAATGTTTCAGGTGAATGGAAAAGAAAAAAAGAAAAAAACTGGAGTAGCAATACTTATATCTGACAAATTAGACCTCAAAATGAAGACCATAATGAGAGATAAGAAAGGCCACTTCAAAAAACAAAGGGAGCAATTCAACAATAAGATTTAACTCCAGTAAACATATATGCAAACAACGTAGGAGCAACAATGTACAGAAAAACAATTTCTGGAAGATATCAAGAGAGAGACAGACAGCAACACAGTCATAGTAGGGGACTTTAATACTACATTGACACCATTGGCTAAATCCTCTAAACAAAAAATTCAAAAAGAAACATCAATCCTAAATGACTCAATACATTAGATGAGATTAATTGACATCTTCTGAACTTTTCACCTCAAATCTGCAGAATAAACATTTTTCTCAAGTGTACACAAGACATTTTCAAAGATAAACCAAATATTGGGACACAGGCAAAGTCTCTCCAAATTCAAGATTTAAATTAGATGAAGCATCTTTTCAAACCACAATGGCATAATGTTAGAAATAAACTACAATAAAAATCATCCAAAAATTTCAAACACTTGGAAGCTGAATAGCATGCTATTAAACAATGATTGAGTAACCAAAAAGAACAAAGAAGAAATTAAAAACATCCTGAAATGAATGACAATATAAACACAAGTATCCAAAATCTATGTGACACAGTGAAAGTAGTCCTGGAGGGAAGTTCATAGCTCTACAGGCCTACATGTAAAAACAAGAGAAAATGGTATTAAATCTTCTAACTCTACAACTCAAAGAATTAGAAATAGAGCAACAAGAAAAGCCCAGAATGAGCATAAGGAAGGAGATAGTAAAGATCAGAGCAGAAATAAATGACACAGAGACCAAAAAACAAACAGACAAACAAAAAACAAACACAAAAGATCAATGAAACCAAGAGCTGGTTCTTTGAAAGGATAGATAACATTGATGAACCTCGTTCTGACTGGTTTGTCTCAGTGGATAGAACATCAGCCTGTGGACTGAAAGGTCCCAGGTTCAATTCCAGTCAAGGGTACATCCCCAGTAGGGAGTGTGCAGGAGGCAGCTGATAGATGTTTCTCTCTCATCGATGTTTCTAACTCTCTGTCCATCTCTCTTCCTCTCTGTAAGAAATCAATAAAATATATTTTTAAAAAACAAACATAAAAAACCCACACTTAAAAAAAAAGATTGATGAACCTCTTGCCAAGTTTGTCATAAAGCAAAGGAAGAGGACACAAATAAATAAATAAAAAATGAAAGAAGTGAGGTAACAACCGACCCCACAGAAATACAAAGGATTAGGAAAAATACTTTGAACAACTCTATTCCAACAAACTGGACATCCTAGACAAAATGGACATTTTCTTAAAAAAACATAAACTTCCAAAACCCAATCAGGAAGAATCACAAAATCTTAATAGGACATTAACCACCAAAATAATTGAAGCTGTAATTAAAAATCTTTCAGCAAACAAATGCCCTTGTCTGGAAAGCTTTACAGGGGAGTTCTATCAGGCATTCAAAGAGTAAATAAAACCTATCCTCCTGAAACTGTTTGAAAAAATTCAAGAGGAAGACAGTTTCAAGCTCTTTCTATAAAGCCAGCATTACCCTAAATCCAAAACCAGGTAAAGACACACAAAGAAAGAGAACTGCAGGCCAATATCCTTGATAAACATACATGCCAAAATGCTAAACAAAATTCTAACAAATCAGATCCAGTATTACATTAAAAAGATCATAGACCATGTCCAGTAGGATTTGTCCGAGGATGCAAGGATGGTACAATATTCTCAAATCAATAAATGTGATACATTACATAAACAAATTAAGAGATAAAAATCACATAGCCTACCTGGTTTGGCTCAGTGGATAGAGCAATCAGCCTGTGGACTGAAGGGTCCCAGGTTCAATTCCAGTCAAGAACATGTACCTTGGTTGTGGACACATCCCCAGTGGGAGGTGTGTAGGAGGCAGCTAATCAATGTTTCTCTCTCATCAATGTTTCTGACTTTCTATCCCTCTCCCATCCTATCTGTGAAAAATTAATTAAATATATTTTTTAAAAAATCACAGTCATATAAATTGATGCAGAAAAAAACATTTGACAATATCCAACATTTTTTCTTAATAAAAACTCTCATCAAAGTGGGAATATAAGGATCATACCTGAACATAACAAAAGCCTTATACAACAAACCTACAGCCAACATCGTACTCAGTGGGAAAAAAGTAAAACCATTTCGCCTAAGAAAAGGAAAAAGACAGGAATGCTGATTTTCACTACTCCTGTTTGATATAGTACTGGAAGTGCTAGCCATAGTGATTAGACAAGAAGAAATAAAAGACATCCAAATTGGAAAAGAAGACGTAAAACTGTTCTTATTCACAGACGTCATGACACTGAACATAAAAAACCCCAAAGACTCCATCAAAAAACTACTAGACTTAACAAATGAATTTGGAAATTTATCAGGACACAAAATCAACACCCAGAAATCTATGGCTTTTACACCAGCAATGAACTCAAGGAATGAGAAACTAAAAAAAAAAATCTCATTTACCATAGCTCCCTCCCCTGAAATTAATATACCTAGGAATAAACTTAAAAAAGAGGTAAAAGGCTTATACTTGGAAAACTGCTAAACATTGAAAAAAATACACATGGAGGAAGACATAAATAAATGTAAGAACCTACCACATTTATGGATTGGTAGAGCAAACATCGTTAAAATTTCCATACTAAGCAAAGGAATTTATAGGTTTAATTCAATCCCCATTAAAATACTAACAGCACATTTCACAGACTTAGAACAAACTCTCCTAAAATTCATCTGGAATTTTTAAAAGATCCCGAATAGCCACAGCAATCCTGAGAAAGAAGACGAAAGTTGGAGGGATCACAGATACCAAGCTATATTACAAAACCATGGTTCTCAAAACTGCCTGTTACTGGTGCAAGAACCAACATATAGACAAATGGAACAGAACCGAAAACCCAGAAATTGGCCCAAGCAACTATGTTCAATTATTATTTGACAAAGGAGGCAAGAGCATACAATAGAATCAAGACAGTTTCTTCAGTAAATGGTGCTGGGAAAATTGGTCAGATACACGCAAAAAATGAAACTAGATCACCAAATTACACCATAAACAAAAACAAACTCACAATGGTTAAAAGATTTAAATGTAAGATGGGATGCCATAAAAATCCTACATGACTCAATAGGGAGCAAAATATCAGTCATATGTCATAGCAATATCTTTACTGATATGAGTCCTATGGTAATGGAAATTAAAGAGAAAATAAACAAATTGTACTACATCAAAATAAAATGCTTCTGCACAGCAAAAGAAATCATGAACAAAACAACAAGAAAGCATGGAGGAACATATTTGCCAATGCTATTTCAGATAAGGGTTTAATTTCCAAAATTTACAGGGAACTCATACAACTTAACAAAAGGAAGATAAACAATCCAATAAAAAAATGGGCAAAGGACCTAGGTAGAGACTTCTGGAAAGAGCACATTCAGAAGGCCGAGAGACATATGAAAACACGATAAATTCACTAATCATCTGAGAGATTCAAATCAAAACAACAATGAGGTGCCACCTCACACCTCTCAGAATGGCTACCATCAAAATAGCAACAGAAGTCAAGTGCTAGAGAGAATGTGGTGAAAATGGAACCCTCATGCACTGCTTGTGGAAATGCAGACTAGTGCAGCCATTGTGGAAAACATGGTTTCCTCAAAAAGTTAAAAATGGAACTCCCATTTGACTCAGTAATCCCACTTCTAGGAATACATCCTAAGAAATCAGAAACACCAATCAGAAAGGATATATGCATCCCTATGTTCATAGCACCCCAAAAAATTTAAGATACCTAGAAGTAAACTTAACTAAAGAGGTAAAAGACCTCTACTCAGAAAACTACAGGACGTTGAAAAAAGAGATAGAGGAAGACATAAACAGATGGAAGAACATACCATGTTCAGGGATTGGTAGAATCGATATAATTAAAATGTCCATACTACCCAAAGCAATCTATAAATTCAACGCACTCCCCAACAAAATGCCAATGGCACATTTCAGGGACCTAGAATGAACTCTCCAAAAATGCGTCTGGAATGAAAAAAGACCCTGAATAGCCGCAGCGATCCTGAGAAAGAACAAAGTAGGTGGGAATCTCAATACCAGATATCAAACTGTATTACAAAACCACAGTGCTCAAAACTGCCTGGTACTGGCACAAGGATAGACATATAGACCAATGGAACAGAATAGAGAACCCAGAAATTGACCTGAGCCAACATGCTCAATTAATATTTGACAAAGGAGGCAAGAACATACAATGGAGTCATGAAAGTCTTTTCAACAAATGGTGTTGGGAAAATTGGACAGATACATACAAAAAAATGAAACTAGACCACCAACTTACACCATACACAAAAATAAACTCAAAATGGATATAAGACTTAAATGTAAGACAGGAAACCATAAAAATACTAAAGGGATTTAAAGGCAACAAAATCTCAGACATATGCCGAAGCAATTTCTTCACCGATACAGCTCCTAGGCCATTGGAAACTAAAGAGAAAATAAACAAATGGGACTCCATCAAAATAAAAAGCTTCTGCACAGCAAAAGAAACTATCAACAAATCAACAAGAAATCCCACTGCCTGGGAGAACATATTTGGCAGTGTTATCACCTATAAAGGTTTAATTTCCACCATTTATAAGGAACTCATACAACTTAACAAAAAGAAGATAAACAATCCAATCAAAAAATGGGCAAAGGACCTTAATAGACACTTTTCAAAAGAGGACATTCAGAAAGCCAAGAGACATATGAAAACATGCCCAAAGTCACTAATCATCTGAGAGAAGCAAATCAAAGCAACAATGAGGTACCATCTCACACCTGTCAGAATGGCTATCATCAACAAATCAACAAATGACAAGTGCTGGAGAGGATGCAAAAAAAAGGAACCCTCATGCACTGCTGGTGGGAATGCAGACTGGTGTAATCACTATGGAAAACAGTATGGCGTTTCCTCAAAAATTTAAAAATGGAACTGCCATTTGACTCATTGATCCTACTTCTAGGGATATATCCCAAGAAACCAGAAACACCAATCAGAAAGGATAAATGCATCCCTATGTTCGTAGCAGCACAATTTGCCATAGCTAAGATTTGGAAACAGCCTAAGTGCCCATCAGGAGATGAATGGATTAGAAAGCTGTGGTACATCTACACAATGGAATACTATGCTGCTGTAAAAAAGAAGGAATTCTTACCATTTTCATCAGCATGGATAGAATTGGAAAGCATTATGCTAAGTGAAATAATCCAATCAATGAAAGAAAAATACCACATGACATCACTCATCTATGAATAATAAAGACCATTATAAACTGATAAAAAAATTAGATACAGAAGCAGAGCAGCATTAAACAGACTGTCAAACTACAGCAGGAAGGCCAAGGAGGGTTCGGGAGGAGGGGAAAAAGATCAATCAAAGGACTTTTATGTATCCATATAAGCATAACCAATGGACACAAGACACTGGGGCGTAGGGGAGGACGGGGGATGGTCAAGGGGGAAAAAAAAGAGACATATGTACTACTCTTTGTAATATTTTAAGTAACAATAAAAGAAAAAAAATTTAAAAAAAGAAAGGGTGTTGGATTTTGTCAAATGCTTTCTCTGCAGCAATCTATATGATTATGTGGTTTTATCTCTCAATTTGTTTACGTGATGTATCATGTTTATTGATTTGCAGATATTGTACCTCCCTTGCATCTCGGGGATAAATCCTACTTGGTCATGGTGCATGATCTTTCTTATATAATGCTAGATCTGATTTGCTAGAACTTTGTTGGGGATTTTTGCATCCGTGTTCATATGGGATATTATCCTGCAATTCTCTTTCACCTGGTTTTGGTATTAAGGTAATGCCGGCTTCATAGAATGAGTTTGGAAGTATGTCTTCCTGTTGATTTTTTTGGAATAGTCTGAGGAGGATAGGTTTTAGGTCATTTTTAAATGCTTGGTAAAACTCTCATGTGAAGCTGTCTGGCCCAGGGCTTTTGCTTTCTGGAAGCTTTTTGATGACTGCTTCAATTTCTTCCATAGTTATTGCCCTATTGAGATTTTTAGATTCTTCCTGATTGAGTTTTAGAAGGTTTTATTTTTCTAGGAATAAGTTCATATCCTCTAGGTTATCTAGTTGTTTTTGGAATAGAATTTTTCATAGTGTTTTTTTTTAACAATCCTTTGTATTTCTTTGGTATCTGTTTTTATTTTGCCTCTTTCATTTCTGATTTTGTTTATTTGGGTCCTCTCACTTTACTTCTTGGTGAACCTGGCTAGATGTTCATCAATCTTATTTAGCCTTTCAAAGAACCACCTATTGGTGTCTTTAATGTTTTGTATTTTTTTGTTTGTTTCTGTCATTTATTTTTGCTCTGATCTTTATTGTCTCCTTCTGCTCACTCTGGGCTTTTCTTGTTGCTATCTTTCTAATTCTTTATGTTGTAGAATTAGATGACTTATTACCATTTTCTCTAATTTTTACCAGTAAGCCTGTAGAGCTGTGAACTTCCCTCTCAGGACTTCTTTCACTGTGTGTCCCGTAGATTTTGGATTCTTGTGTTTTCATTGTCATTCACTTCCAGAATGTTTTTCATTTCTTCTTTGATCTTTTTGGTAACCCAATCATTGTTTAATAGCATGCTATTCAGCTTCCAAGTGTTTGAATTTTTTATTGTAGTTTATTTTTCATATTATGCCATTGTGGTCTGAGAAGAAGCTTGATCTGATTTTAATCTTCTCCAATTTGGAGAGACTTTACCTGTGACCCAATACCTGTGGTCTACATTTGAGGTATATTCAGTAGCTTTGGGGTGAAATGTTCTGGAGATGTCAGTTAAGTCCATTTGATCTAGTGGGTCATTTAGAATTGCTGTTTCCTTGCTGATTTTTTATCTAGAACATTTTCCCATTGATGTCAGTGAGGTATTAAAGTCCCCTATTATGATTGTATTATTGTTAATTTATTTCTTCATATCTTTCAAGAATTTTTTATGTATTTGGGAGCTCCTGCATTGGGCGCATATATGTTTATTTGGGTTATACAGTAGGTCCTCAGGTTATATCAGAGATCAGTTCCTAAGGCACGAAGTAACTCGAGTTTTTCTATAAGTCAGAACCTACTTACATAATCACCTACGTCACTCACATGGACCTCATATACAGCAGTAATGAAGTGAAACAGTAAAATAATTTAAAAGAAAGATAACAATTCATGTACTTTACTTGTGGTAAATAAATAATAATAAGCATGAAACACATATGTACATATGTCAAAATGAAGGAACTTTTTTAATTTTTATAAATAAATGGGAGATGGCGAAGTAACATCAAAATGATATACATCGAGTCTGAAGTAACCCGAGGACTGCCTATTTCGTTGTTGTATCAACCCCTTTAGTATTATGAAGTGAGCCTTCCTAATCTCTTGTTATGGCCTTCACTTTGAAGTCTATTTTGTCAGATATAAGCATTTGTCATTTCCATCTGCCTGAAAGATATTTTTCCATCCCTTCACTCCCTTAGCCTTTTTTTGTCTGTGAAGCTCCTTATTTCCCCTTCAATTTTGAATGATAGCCTTGCTGCATAGAGTATTCATGGATTCAGGCCCTTGCTTTGCATCACTTTGTAAATTCCCTTCCATTCATTTCTGGCCTGATGTATTTCTGTTGAGAAATCATTTGATAATGTAATGGGAGCTCCCTTGTACATAACTTTCTCTCTCCTGTAGCCCTTAAGATTCTCTCTTTGTCCTGAACATTTGCCAACATAATTACAATGTGTTTTGGTGTGGGTCTTTTCAGGTTCATTTTGTTTGATACTCTGTGCTTGTGTGATTTTTTTTCTTCCCCACATCAAGGAAGTTTTTGACATTAGTTTTTCAAATAGGATTTCTAATCCTTGTTCCTCTTCCTGTCTTTCTGGCACCCCTATTATTGATATGTTGCATCATTTCTTGTTGTTCCAAAGTTCCCTTAGGCTCTCCTCCTGTCTTTTAATTTTTTTCTCTAATTGAAGTTTAGTTTGGGCGTGCTTTGCTTCCCTGTCTTCTAATTAACTAATTCGGTCCTCCACTGCTCCTAGTCTATTGTTGAAACTTTCCATGGTATTTTTATTGCAGTTATATCACTCTTTATTTCTTTTAGATTCTTACATAAGTTGTTGATTTTTTTCATCCATCTGGTTTATGAACTGTATGATCCTTATTCTGAATTCTTTTTTTCTGACATATTGCATGCTTTAATTTCACTTAGCTGCTGCTCTGGCAATTCCTCCTTTTATTTCCTTTGAGGGTTTCTTTGTTTCCCCATTTAAAAAAATATATTTTATTGATTTTTTTAAAGAGAGGAAGGGAGAGAGAGAGAGAGAGAGTTGGAAACATCAGTGAGAGAGAAATGTCGATCAACTGCCTCCTGCACACCTCCTACTGAGGATGTGCCTTCAACCAAGATGCATGCCCTTGACTAGAATCAAACCTAGGACCTTTCAGTCTGCAGGCCAACACTATCCACTGAGCCAAATAAGTTATGGCTATTCCAACATTTTTTCTTTCACTGAAGTATCTAAGTGCCTAGTCATGCAGGGGCTGCTCCTTGGACGGCAATGGCTCCTTGGGTCACAGCAGCGACTGCTCCTCAGTTGGCGGTGGCTCCTCTGGCTGGCAGAGGCAGGCTGCTTGCATAATTTCTGCTCTTCAGATGGGGACAGGCTACTCAGGGGAATGCTGCTCCTTGGGAAGCAGCTGGCCACGTGAGGTTGCCACTTCTTGGACTTGAATGGGCTGTTGGGACAACTGCTGCTTCTCAGATGGGGGTGGGCTGTTCAGCCTTTCATGTAGCTGCTGCTCCTCCGATGTGGTGAGCTGTGTGCAAGACTGCTGCTTCTCAGATGGGGGTCGGGCCACTTGCATGGTTGCTGCTCCTCGGACTGGTGCAGACTGCATGCTGCCACTGCTCCATGGATGGGGATGGGTTGCTCACACAGCTGCTGCTTCTTGGGTGGAGGCTGGCTGCGTGGGGCTGCCACTTCTCAGACAGGTGTGGGCTGCTTGTGTTGCTGTTTCTCCTCTTACAGGGGCAGGCTGCTCAAATGGCTGCTACTCCTTGATGGAGGCAAGTCGTGTGAAGCTGCTACCCCTCGGTCAGGGGTGGGCTGCTTGTGCAGCTGCTGCTTCTGGGGTGGGTGCTGGATGCATGGGGCTGCTGCTCCTCAGACAGGAGTGGGCCACTAATGGGACTGCTGATCCTTGGGTGGGAGCAGGCCATGTGAGGCTGCTGCTCCTTGGACTGGTGCAGGCTGCTCGCAGTCCTGCTGCTACTCATATGGGTGCCGGCTGCTCATGCAGCTGCTACTCCTTGGATGGGGCGGGCTGCTCACTTGGTTGTGATGCCATGAGCTAAAGCATTGGGCCATCCAGAGGGGAACATGCTTCATAACTGAAAGAAGCCCGAGCCCAGGGTGGCTGAAGGCTCAGTGACTGTGGGACTGCACCTGAGACAGCAGATCCCTGGCAGGGGTGGCTGTAGAGTCTCAGGTGGTGTCTGAGTTACTCACCCTGGGTGGAGGAAAGTCTGGGATCTCACTCACAGAAACTCTCCCCTTCAAAAACATGTGGCCTCAGCAGAAGAGAAGAGTGTTCCAGGAGTGTTTGCAATGGTAGCAGATACTGCTTGGTTAGGTGATCCCGGTCAGCCTGACCCTGAAGGTTCTGTAGGATCTAACTGTGCCTCACTCACATGCACACACACACACGCCACACATCCACACACTCCTTTCTGCTCTCACTCACACCCTTTCCCTCACTGCTGTCTTCTTTTTGCCTCTATAGTTGGGTCTGGAGTGTTATTGACCCATTCGTAAATGGAGTCTTCTTTGCAGTTATGTGGCTGATAACATAGTCTTCTTCTGATTATGTGGCTCTCTCTACCATTTTGGCCAAACAGGATAAAATTCATCTCAACCAGAAACGACACTGAGAGAACAAAACATGAATGTAATCATGACACCTATAACCCCAATACAAGTGACCAACAGAGAAAAGAGAATTAGAGGAGAGAAAAGAGAGCACAAATGATATTGAAGAGAGAAAAAAATGATAAAAGAGAAAAGGAAAACAAGAAAAAGGAAGAAAATGAAAAAAAATATATATGTAGAGAAAATACCAGATAACAAATAAATAAACCAAAACATACAAACACCAAATACCCAATAAAGAGGAGGGGAGGAGGGGTTCAGAATCTTCTATACAGAAAGTAAAGTTAAGGAATTGGATCGCTATGGGGAGGACTTTAGTTCAGTGTAGAGGAAGTAGAAAGAGGAAAAGTGGAGAAGAAAGAGAAGAAAATAATAATAAATTAAAAGAAAAAATCAATATAAGATAGGATAAAAATAGAATGGTGAAAAATAATGTGAAAAGAAAGAAAATAAACGAAAAAAGAGAGAGAAACAAGATGGCGGCATAGGGTAGACACCGTATATGCAGCTGTGAACAACTATTTCAGAAAAACCACGAAAAGAACACATGGACACCACTTGCACCCACAGGATGGCTGGCTGAGTGAAAATCCTACAACTAGAGAAGAGTCTGAGACTCAGAGGAGTGGCGGAAGCAAAATACAGAGGTACGGAGGCGCGCGCACGGGCTCGGGGAAGGGCTGGTACCGGAGGTAGCGGTTCTTTTCCAAAACAGAGAGAGCCACAAGCTCCCAGCAGCTCTGAACTCCAGTTCCAGGCGACTTTCGGAGGTCCCACAGACACCCAGAGAAGGGGGACTGACTGGCACCAGGAGGAAATCCAAAACGGGTTTCTCTCAGCGTTGCTTGCAGAAATTACCGTGGGACACAGAGACCTGGCGTCTCTCAGCGCAGGGCTGAGAAGCGCCATACCTATTTGCTCCGCCCCGCCCAGCGAACTCCCCGAGGCCCCGCCCCTCCCAAGTGCGTCAGAGGCTTCTGCAGCAACACCTCCTTAAAGATACAGGAGCCAGCCCCACCCAGTGGCCAGAGAGGGACTAACCTAAACAAAACAGATCCACAAGGAACACACTTGGGGCAGATGCAGTGAGCATAAAAGCTCCACTGTAACAACTCTTGCCCCATAAGGGTG
>PVJC01038308.1:6005-16928 GCA_004026665.1 Murina feae | reverse complement strand
TGCAGACCCTTAGGTAATGTTGCAGGCAGGTAGGCGGGGTTGTAGATGGGGTGGGCGTGGTTGTAGGTGGGGTGGGGCGGGGTCTCAGAGTCACCGGGGGTGGAGCGATTCACAATGGCGTTTCTACTGCGCTTGGTGTCTCCAAGCCATAGGGTCTGTGCACGATTCTCAGTCCCCGACTCTCCCGGTCAGTGATCAGTACGAATAGCAGTGCTACAGCGCCACTGGTCTTCCGCCGCCCCGTTGCCCCACAGCCCACGCTGCACTCAGTGCGTCCGGGGAGTCCACAATCTTCTAAGCCGCGGACCGGATCACCGCTGCCACCCCTTCACCCGAACTGCTGCGCGCAGCTAGGGAGGGGCGGGGCCTCGGGGAGTTTGCAGGGCAGGGCAGAGCAAATAGCTATGGCGCTTCTCAGCCCTGCACTGAGAGACACCAGGTCTCTGTGTCCCGCGGTATATGTTGCAAGCAACGCTGAGAGAAACCCGCTTTGGATTTCCTCCCGGTGCCAGTCAGTCCCCCTTCTCTGGGTGTCTGGGTCTTCAGAAACTCGCTTGGAACTGGAGTTCAGAGCCGCTGGGAACTTGTGGCTCTCTCCGTTTTGGAAAAGAACCGTGTCCTCCAGCACCAGCCCCCTCCCCGAGCCCGTGCGCGCGCCTCCGTACCTTCGTCTTTGTACTTTGCTTCCACCGCTCCTCCGAGTCTCAGACTCTTTTCTAGTTGTAGGATTTTCACTCAGCCAGCCTTCCTGTGGGTGTGAGTGGTGTTCGTGTTTTCTTTTCTTGGTTATTCCAAAATAGTTTTTCACAGCTGCATTTACAGTGTTTACCTTATGCCGCCATCTTGCTGTCCCTCCGCCAAATTTTTTTATTAGATCTGTTAGTATTTTGGCAGAGTCTTTATAGTTTTCTATGTACAGCATCATGTCATCTGTAAATAATCACAGTTTTACTTCTTCCTTTCCAATTTGGATGCCTTTTTTTCCCCTTCTTTTTGTCTGATCACTATGGCTGGGATATCCCTGTCTTGTTCCTGATCTTAAGGGAAACACTTTTATTTTTGCCTATTGAATATTGTTGAGGTATGATCCTTCTATATCCACTTTGTTGTGAGTTTTTATCATAAGCTAGAGGCCTGGTGCACAAAATTCGTACAAGGACCTTGGCCCTGGCTCCCACCCACCACTGCTGCCGCAGCCAGGGGCCTGTGCCTCCTCTGCCTCAGCCCCCACCTGCTTCAGCTTTGTCCAGAAGGAAGGATGCCTGGAAGGATGTCTGGTCTAATTAGCATATTACTCTTTCATTATAGATTATTACTAGAGGCCCAGTGCACAAAAATTTGTGCACTCGGGGGGAGGGGGTGGTCCCTCAGCCTGGCCTGTGCCCTCTCGCAGTCTGGGACCCTCTTGGGGGATGTCCACCTGCTGGCTTAAGCCTGCTCCCCGGATGATTTGGCCTAAGCTGGCAGTCAGACATCCCTCTGGCAGCCCGGTAGCCCTCAGGGGATGTCCACTTGCCAGCAGGGAGCAGGCCTAAGCTGCAGTCGGACATCCTTAGCACTGCTGAAGAGGCAGGAGAGGCTCCCGCCACCACTGTGGTGGCAGCCGTCAGTCTGGCTTGTGGCTGAGCAGAGCTCCCCCTGTGGGAGTGCACTGACCATCAGGGGCAGCTCCTGCATTGAGTGTCTGCCCCTGGTGGTTAGTGTGTGTCATAGTGACCAGTCATTCCCAGTGGTTCTGCTGTTAGGGTCAATTTACATATTACCCTTTTATTATATAGTATTATAGACTAGAGGCCTGGTGCATGAATTCATGCACAGGGGGTATCCGGCTGGCTCATGCCAATCAAGGTTAATTGGGTTGGGCTGACTGGGGGAAAGGGCTGCAGACAGTTGGCCAGCTGGCCCCGCCCCTGATCAGTGTGAAGAGAAGTCTCCGTAATTTCGGGGTATAAAAACCAGCTGAGTAACATGTAGGCTGCTGGGGACCTAGGCAGTCCCTTATAAAGGGCCAGTGCACAGACTTTCTCAGACTCACTCCCTCTGAGCTCCAGAGCAGGAGTTCAGGCTCTGGGGGGGATCCAGGGATATCCGGGGAAGAGCCTAATTGTCTTGGCATCAGAGCAAGTACTTGGGGGTGGCTTTCTCTCAGGGGAGCTCAGGGGTTGTTGTTCCTATGCTGATACCTCCCCTGTGGCAGAACTAACTAGCAAGTGATAAATCTGAATCTCCATCAATCTGCCTCACAACATTCCCTCTGCCCTAATGATTCCCTGAGACCCTGCCCCACCCAATTTGCAGCCCCACTGAAGCTGTTTGCAGGGCTTTTCCATTTGAATGGCCTGTCCCAGCTCAGGCTTCAGATTTTCCTAAAATCTTTCAAACCAGCAGCAGCTGGCATCAGTGTGCCCCATTCCTCTCAGTAAGAGGCCCCTGGCCTGGCACTAACAGCAGCCTGCTTTACTTCACAGTTGGGCCTCTCCTGGGTACTTCTAGCTAAGGTGACCAGACATCCGCTTTTGGTAGGACAGTCCTGATTTTTAACCATTTGTCCCGCGTCCTGCGGCGTTTTAAAAATGTCCCAATTTTTGGAAAGAATGCATGATAAGCTAGGGAATGGCGGGAGAATGGGAAGGGAATATACGGTTTTCGGTGGCTATTTAGCCAGGATGTGAGTTTTATATTATTTTTGTTAATTTTATAATGTTAAACTTTAATAATAACAAATAATTATTGAGAACTGCTTATCAAAGTTTGCATTGTTGATCAGTTGTTAGAATTCGACCACCATTGTTTGGACTTAATGAACAATGGCGTTTTTTGGGATTGGCAATGACGAAAACATTTTGTAACTGTCTCTCAGACGATATACATCATACTGTGTGCTAGTAAGCTAGTTAAACAAGTGATGTCATTACAAATCAGCTATTGAGATAATTTAGGTAAGTAATTTATTTATTTCAGAAATGCATTAATTTTCTTGAATTTAGCAGACAGTACTCGTATTATTTATATTTTATAGTGGCGGCAAAAAGTCTAGCGCTGGCCTTGAAAGTGATACTTATGACTTATGTTATGGCAAATTCAGAGGAAAAATAATATAAGTTAGTATTGTTATTATTTTGAAAGAAATATAGGACTAAAATTAAAATAATAATGCGCTGTCCTTACCAGGAACTAGTGGTAAATAAAGTGTAGACATCAGAAAAATCACAATTAAGTGTTGAGACTTTGAAAGCCATTTTATGTGTGAAATATAATTTAACAAATTCTTGTGAAAAATTTCATGACCTTTTAAACAACAACAGCAATCTACTAAAAAAAACCTCACTCAAATGAGAAACATGCCAAAGAATAAAATAGTACTATACATAATTTTTATTTATTATATTTGTAAATTGTACTTATGTTGAAATTGAAAAAAATATACTACAATAGTATTTTTGCATTCTATGAAAATTTTTGTTGCTCCACATAGACAAAATTTTTAATCAAGAACCCCCTCGGTCGGGGTAGGGAAGGATGGGGGAAGGTCAAGGGGGGGAAAAAGAGACATATGTACTACTCTTTGTAATATTTTAATTAATTAAAAAAAAAAAGACCCCCCCCCCCGCCCCGCCCATCAATGGTGTCTCGCTTTACCAATGTTAAAATCTGGTCACCTTATTCTAAGCCCAACACAAGTAGCAGCTATCTGCAGATTACTCTGTGGGTCCTGACAGGTGACCCCAGGCAGGGCACAGGCCATGGCTGACTTTGCACCTCCAGTGGAGCTCCATTGCCAGTGCACCCAGGGGGCAGGCAGCATCAAGCTATATCAGATTACAGCTCTGCACATCCATAAGCAACATATTCAAGGGGCAGACTTAGTGAGCACCAAAGCTCCATTGAAGCAAGTCCTGCTCCATAGGGGTGTCTTATACAAAGCAACTCCTCCGCTGTAGTTACAGTGGTCCTCACAGGCAATTGGCTTGGGGATTAATTCCTTTCAGTGACGCCAGTGGCAGCAATCAAGACTCCACTGCATCAAGACAGTGCACACAGCCCACACAGGAACGTACCTAGAGTGCCCAGCTTAGGTGACTGGGGAGGCTGAGCCACTGGGCCCTACAGGATACCTAATACACAAGGCCACTCTGCTAATTTTAAGAGACATTGCAGGTCTTCCTAATACATGGAAACAAACACAGGGAAGCAGCCAAAATACGGAGACAAACACGTCACAAATGAAAGAAGAGAAGAGATTGATAGAAAAAGAACAAATGAAGTAGATGCAAGCAAACTACTAGATACAGAGTTCAAAATAATTGTTATAAGGTTGCTTAATGATAGCTTCAAGGGACTTAGTGAAAATTTCAGGAACTGAGTGAGAATTTCAAGAACCCCAATGAAAACATCAAAGACATGAAAAAGGACCAGTCAGAAATTAAGCATATACTAACTGAAATGAAGAATAATTTACAGGGAATCAACAGTAGAGAAGAGGATGCCGACAATCAAATCAGTGATTTGCAGTATAAGGAAGGATAAAACACCAAATCAGAACAAAAAGGAAAAGAGTCCGAAAATATGAAGACATTGTATGGCAACAAATACATATTTATCAATAATTAATTCTAAAAATGGAAAGAATTAGGAATCTAATAAACAAAATAAAGTGATGAATAAAATAGAATTAGAGGCATGGAAACATGGAACATACTGACAAATCTCAGAATGAAGTAGGGCGATGGGAAGAGATTAACCATACATCTTATTTGCATATATGCATTACCTATAGGCACAAACAATACAGTGGTGAAGGGCAATGGGGTGGGAGAATGGGGATATCTGTAATACTCTCAACAATAAAGATTAAGATGAAAACGAGAAGATTAAAAAAAATAAGTAGTGTTTATCTCAGTGTATTTTTGTGCCCTCTGTGATCACCCTTTGGATATGCTGTTTATAAAATACAGCTTGTTGGATCCTGCTCCAATGTTGGCTGGAGCTGGTCATTTAGTGTACCAGTTTTGGGCCTTTCTGCAGATTTTTTGATACAAGCATTATCAGAGACTGACCCTGCCTGGCCCTTGGAAACCTGTGCGAAGTTCTGCATGGCAGAGTTCCTCCTAGTCTAGAGGGTGGGGCCTCTGAAGCCCAGAGGTTTGCCTAGCCTTGCATTTCAAATGGCCTGCCCTGCGCTGCTCTCCCTTCTCCCTCTGAATTGTGCTTAGCAGGAGTGTTAGGGACCTGCCTGGGGTGATGCAGTTTCCTGTTGGGGGTGTTGCAGTTAACCTGTAGAGGGAGGGTGGGCACTTCCTCTACTTCCTGGGGCTGCACCAGCTCAATTTGCTGGGGATCTGAACCTGCTTCTCTGTAATGCAGCCACAGAGCCTGGCACACACTTGTCTGACTCCCAGACAGAAGCCTGCCCAGGAGACAGTCATAAAAACAGCCTTGTGTGGCTTCCTGGCACCCCCTAACCAAGCAGGATGGTATTAAGAAATTAGCCCTGCTTGGCAGTCCAATCTCTGCATGTGGCCAGATATAACAGGGTGGAGCTGAAACTCCCAGCTCCATCTGGTCTCCAAAGGTGCCAAATGTCCAACTACCCCCGCAGGGTCAAACCATGAAATCAAGCAGGGTGGGCCCCAAATTTCCAGCCCAGTGCCCTTCCCCTTTGCCTTGGAACACAGCAAGATGGGGCCCACTGAGTAATTCAGGTGAGGGGAGAGTTGCCACCCATGTGCTCAAGATGGGCAAGACAGATCCTCTTTCCCAAGCCACACAGTCTGCTCTCTGACTGGCTCTCTGCCCAAAGTCCTTCCAGAGAATAGAGGGCCTCTCAAAGTCACTGCTAGGTGTACTGAGCAGGAACCTTCCGCCCGCCTAGAACACTGTCACATGGCCCCTCCAGAAGTCTCAGACTGGAGCGAACTTCTTAGGTTGGCGTTATAACAATTATATCACTCCTTCCCTGGGATGGACCAAATCCCCACTGATAAACACTGCCTGATGCTATAGAGGCTCCCCTTTCTGTATGTTGCTCTGGATTACGAATCCCTGTATGGGAGACCGACCTCCCAGAGATGAGCTTCACTGCTGCAACATCCTTCCGGTTACCCAGGCGCATCTGCATATCTCTCCATGTCTCCTCCTGTCTTCCTCTGTGCTGCTTATAAAATTTCATATCAGCTACACTTCAACTGGTTCTTCAAGCTGATTGCTCTGCAGTTTAGCTGCAAGTCCAGTCCAGGGCTGGGAGCTCCTCACTCACCAGCTGTTCATTATTCTTATTTAGATGGTACCTTCATGAAGTCATTAGTTTCCTGTTAAATTTCTTTTCCTATGACATTAAAGAGAGACTGTAAACTTAATCATAACAGAAAGAAAATGGAGTGCTCTGTCCAAAACCAGACTGACTGCTTTCTCATTTATTTCTTCACACAAATGGGATGTCAATGCAGAATTTCTGTATATGAGAACCATTTAACAAAGAAGGGATTAAGGATTCTTTATGGAGCAGGGAGCTGCCGGGTGAGAGAGAAATTAGTTCACTTGGCCTGCCCTGGCTCTCTGTTCATGCTCATTTTGGCTTGTGGAGAATTGCTGTCCTGGGTATCTTTTTCATTTCTGTACTACTTTAATTCAAAGACATGAGAGTCTACTCTTAACTATCTGGAGAAAGCAGCCAAACTATATCTTTTAAAAATTTTAGTTCATAAGGTTTTTAGAGGTTCTTTGTTTCAAAAAGAATTTGGAAAAAATAAAGATGTCTCTGTGTGTTGTAATCAATTGCTCTATTTCTCAACTATTCCTTGCAATAATTAAAGGAATAAAAACTGCTGTTCCCTGAGTGACTTGAAGCCAAGAAGAAACATTAAAATAAAAAAAATTGAAATATGAGCCATGGTTTTCCTTGTACATTCTATCAGAAATATTGAAACTGAGAAGAATGCTTTCTGGCCTTCCTTTGTTTGGGTTCATGCGTTTGTTCCTTGGGCATTTAGAGGACCGACCTTTTTGTACTCCTTTTATCTGGCATTTAGCAGTGGCCACTTCCTGTGCCCTTTTGGGGATCTCGTCCATCAAAGTGTTTGGTACCCTTCCTGCTGTCACCTCTCTGTGTTTTCCCAGTTCACTTTCTTAATGTCCTGTACACCTGTCACAGGATGTGTCTCTTTCTGCATTTCCTGTCATTCACTCTGTGAGTCTCCCCCATTCTTATCAGGCCCTACAAGGAATACTTTTGCAGTTTGATACTGAAAAATCCACAAGAGCCCAAAGCTTTTACAGCAGTGATATTCATACTTTCCTTTCTTTTTTCACATACAGTGGAAAAGAATTTTGAAGAAGTATGATCTTCCTCATACACTTTTATTTTTATTTTTTTATTTTTTAATATTTATTTATTGATTTCCGAGAGGAAGGAAGAAGGAGAGAGAAATAGAAACATCAATGATGAGAGAGAATCATTGATTGGCTGCCTCCTGCACACCCCCTACTGGGGATTAAGCCCGCAACGTAGGCATGTGCCTTGGGCCGGAATTGAACCTGGGACCCTTCAGTCCGCAGGCTGAGGCTCTGTCCACTGAGCCAAGCTGGCTAGAGCTCCCTCATACACTTTTATGCTGTCTGTAAAACTTTTTTATCCTATCAAAGGATGTAATTCATGGCATATTGTAAACATTGATACTTTAAAATAAAACTACCCCTCTTACAACTTACGAAATTGAAGCAGTAATAAAAAAAAAACTCCAAACGAACAAAAGTCCTGGACTGGACTGCTTCACAGATGACTTTTACCAAACATTCACAAAAGAACTAATACCTATTCTTCTCAAACTACTCCAAAAAATTCAAGAGGAAGGAACACTTCCAAGCACTTTCTTTGAGTCCAGCATTATCCTAATCCCAAAACCAGAGAAAGACACTACAAAGAAAGAGAATTACAAGCCAATATCCCTGATGAACATAAATGCTAAAATCCTCAACAAAATAATACCAAATCAGATCCAGCATTATATTAAAAAAATTATACCTCATAACCAAGTGGGATTTATTCTGGGGATACCAGGCTGGTACAATATTTGCACATCAATACATGTGATTCATCACATAAACAGATTGAAAGACAGAAATTACACGATCATATTAGTAGATGCAGAAAAGCCATTTGACAGAATCTAACACCCATTTTTGATAAAAAAACAACACAAACTCAGCAAAGTGGGAATAGAAGGATCATACCTCAACATAATAAAGTGAAGCATATAAGACAAACCTATAGCCAACATTATGCTCAATGGGCAAAAACTAAAATCATTTTTCAAAGAACAGGAATACGAGAGGGATGTCCACATTCACTACTCTTTTTCAACATCATATAGTACTGGAAGTCCTAATCACAGCGATCAGACAAGAGGAAAAAATAAAAAGCATCCAAATTAGAAAGGAGGAAGTAAAACTCATTCACAGATGACATGGTATGTACATAGAAAACCCTAAAGACTCCTCCAAAAACTGTTAGATTTAACAAATGAATTCGGCAGCATAGCATGATACAAAATTAACACTCAGAAATAAATGTTTTTTTGTGTGTGTGTTGTTAATCCTCACCTAAGGATATTTTCTTTCCCATTAATTTTTAGAGTGGAAGGGACAGGGAGACAGAGAGAAACATCATTTGGTTGCCTCCTGCACACTCTCCAATTGGGGCCAAGGATGAGCCTACAACCAAGATACATGCCCTTGACCTGAATTGAAGCTGGGACCCTCCAGTCTGAGAGCCAACACTCTATCCACTGAGCCAAGCCAGCTAAGGCAGTAGCATTTTTATACACCAGTAATTAACTCTCAAAAAAACTAAGAAAACAGTCTCATTTACCACTGCAACAAAGAAATTAAGATACCTAGGAATAAAATTAACCAAGTATATAAAAGACCTGTACTCAGAATACTATAAGATATTGGAAAAAAAGGTAGATACAAACAAGTGGAAGAATATAACGTGTTCATGAATTGGTAGAATTAATATAATTCAAATGTCCACACTACCCAAAGCAATCTGTAGGTTCAATGCAATTCCCCATTAAAATACCAATGGCATAGTTCACAGATCTAGAACAAATATTCCAAAAATTTATATGGAACTCCAAAAGATCTCGAATAGCCTCAGCAATCTTGAGAAAAAAGGAACAAAGTTGGAGGTATCACAATACCTGATATCAAACTATACTACAAGGTTATTGTAACCGTAGCAGCCTGGTACTGGCATAAGAACAGAGACATAGGTCAATGGAAGAGAACAGAGTGCCCAGAAATCAACCTGTCTTTATGGTCAATTAACTTTTGACAATGGAGGCAAGAGCATACTGTGGAGTAAAGACAGTCTCTCCAATAAATGGTATTTTGAAAATTGGACAGGTATGTGCAAAAAATGAAACTAGGAGAGAACCAAGATGGCGGCATGAGGTGTGTACCTATATGTGCAGCCTCCACAACTACATTGTAGAAAAACAACTATACAGTGAAAGGCCATCCTCCGGAACCAAGGGAGGAGAAGCTTTGCAACTAGAAATCAGGAGGAGTGCATTGTGACTGGGTAGAGGCTCCCGGTGCCAAAACTGAGAGGTACGGAGGCGCGGAACAGAAGCAGCGGCGTGGGTGAAAGGGTGGCGGCTGTGCCTGGATCCGATGCTTGGAAGGAGATTATAAACTCCGGGGTTGCACTGAATGTGGTGCGGGCTATCTGGCAACGGGGTGGAAGATCAGTGGTGTTCTAGCAGAGCTGTTCCCAGTGATCACTGACGTGGAGATTCGGGGACTCAGAAGCGTGCAGACCCCAGGGCTTAGAGGCTCCAGGTCTGGGAGAGGCTGCGAGTCAGGGGAGTGGCAGCCATTGTGGGTTGCTCCGCCACAACGATTCTGAGACCCCACCCCACCCCACCTACAACCCCGCCCAAGCTATGCGTCTGCCTGCCTGCAGCATAGCCTGAGGGACTACAGCTGGGACAGAACTCCAAAAGCTCCAAACCCCAAACAATGAGGAGAAAGGCCTGCAGGTCTTTTCCTCCCAGTGATAACTGCAACAAGACTGTGCACCCAGCCTTCAAAGGTGTACAACAAGAGTGTCCACCCCAGGTGATTGGGGAGGCTGAATCACTGGGCCATATATAGGACACCTAGCACAGAAAGCCAAAATGCGGAGACTAAGAAACAGGTCACAAAAGACAGAAATGAAGGAATGCAAACTACTGGATATAGAGTTCAGAACTACACTTTTAAGATTTTTCAAGAATTTTCTAGAAGCTGCCGATGAACTTAGTAATATTATGCAGAGATCCATCACCAGACTAGAGGTTTGCAATAATCGAGTCAAAGATTTGAAACATGAAAAAGAAAAAAGTACCCAACTGGAAGAGAAAAAAGAAAAAAGAATCCAAAAGTGTGAAGATAGTGTAAGGAGCATCTGGGACAACTTTAAGCGTACCAACATCAGAATTATAGGGGTGCCAGAAGAAGAGAGAGAGCAAGATATTGAAAACATATCTGAAGAAATAATGACAGAAAACTTCCCCTACCTGGTGAAAGAAATAGACTTACAAGTCCAGGAAGTGCAGAGGACCCCAATCAAAAGGAACCCAAGGAGGACCACACCAAGACACATCGTAATTAAAATGCCAAGGGCAAAAGACAAAGAGAATATTGAAAACAGCAAGAGAAAAGCAGTTAGTTACCTACACGGGAGTACCCATACGACTGTCAGCTGATTTCTCAACAGAAACCATGCAGGCCAGAAGGGAATGGCAAGAAATATTCAAAGTCATGAATAGCAGGAACCTACAACCAAGATTACTCTACCCAGCAAGGCTATCATGTAAAATTGATGGTCAGATAAAGAGCTTCACAGACAAGAAAAAGCTAAAGGAGTACATCACTACC
>PVJC01038307.1:0-16799 GCA_004026665.1 Murina feae | reverse complement strand
CTTACAAGCTCCCTAGAGTTGTGTCTTGCATCTCTTCCAGTTGTAATTTGTTAATACACTGAAGCCCTGTGTGGTGGTGGTAAAGTGTGGGGAAGTTGAAGCATTGTAATTAAGTCTCAGTCCTTCAGTGAGCCTGTATTCAGGATTGTGGTCCTCACTACTGTTTCTGACCTTCCTCTAGTTGTGTGAATATTTTTCCTGTATCCCTTACTACCTTCCCTGGGTGCAATCTTTTTCCTTGCAGCACTGTCTCTTGTTAGCTATTCCCTGCTCCATGCTTCAAGTGACTCAGGAGAGTCAGAGAGGATTGAAATGGGGAATCCCTTTCCTCTAGCTAGGATAAGGTTTCAACATTGGGCTCTTGTAAAGTCCTAAACAATACATTTTTGTATTAATTTCCTAAACAGTACATTTTTGTTATAAAAACAATATGTTGGGCACAGTTCACAATGGACACTCTTCCTGGCCCTTGTTAGGTCCAGGAAGGAGTTTTGCTTAATCTTTATAAGATAACTCAATGAGGTTCCTGCAGGGAAAGTTCACAAATGCTTGTGTTTGTAGGGCTGGTGTGATGATAAGCCTATGGCCTCTAGAGGTTTCTCACTTTTAAGCAAGTCCACACTCAGACTCCAGCATTTGATCAAAATTACATTAATGAATGCTTATTTGTGTATGACTGCAGTGCTTTCTGCTTCGGAGGAGCACATCTCAGCTGTGATACTCAAGATATATTTGATTCTTCAGATTTTGATCTGGCAGTTTGCCTTGAGGACCCCCCTTCTCTAATGGGCTCACGGCTATAGTGCAACTTTTTAAAAGGTTATCATTGCCTGTATTTAATTACACATAAGATTCATTTAATAGTTTGTCTAAGTAAATTTATTGGATAGTTAAGCATTACAAAAATAATTATCTATTATATTTCTATTTTAATTTGGAATGTGTGATATAGGTAGAAAATGTTACCTAGTAGTTAATATCAGGAAATTATGAGTAAAAAAACTTGAGTTTCAATCCTGATTTAAAACTTTGGCAAGTTTTTTTTTATCTTAAAACAGAAACAATAATAACTATCTCCTAGAATTTTTGAAATGAGTAAAAGAGATAATGTATATATTTACCACAGTATATAGTTTATAATAAATGTTCAATTAAATATAATTATATGAGTAATTCTGCTTTATAGATAAAAAATTGAGGCTCAATGTAGTCAAGGGTTTGCCCATATTTTGAAAATAAATTTAAAGAAGAAAGAAAAAGGATATATGTCTTACACTTGGGGAATAAAATCAAAGAAATACAGAACAACAAGTGAATTAAAAAGCAAAACACGAAGTATTAAAACTTTCAAAATGATTACCCAGAAAATGGCTTTAGGAAGAGATGACTACAAATGTATCCCATTATGTTGTGGTAAAGAAAGGAAAGTCTCTATGAATCAATGGTATTGAGATAGACAATGAAATCATGAAATTTTCATAGAATAACTACATAAAGGAAGCTATAATCAATGAATTTTATGCAGGAAAACAGCAAATAATGCAGTATCTGGAGGACAGCATTCATATTGATGAGTATGGAAAATGTAAATGAGAAGCTAAGCTTTCTGGGAGAGAAAGTGTTTGAACTTAATTCAGTAGTCCATCTTTTTTATTTTTTAAGTGGAGAACAATGTGATAAAATGTCTTAGCAGATTTTAAAATTTCTATCTATTTCTCTTGCACAGATTTAAATTGAATTTTTAATGGTTGGTGATAACAAAACAAATAATGTGAAAAGGGAGTTACATAATAATAACCTGAAAAAGAGCGGGTTACTGGAACCTGTAGAACAAAAGTACAACAAATTATATCTGAAACTAGGGGCCCAGTGCACAAAAATTTGTGCACTCAGGGGGGTCCCTCAGCCTGGCCTATGACCTCTCACAGTCTGGGACCCCTCGGGGGATGTCCACCTGCTGGCATGCCTGGACAGCCTGAGTGAGGGGCTGATATCTGTTTGCAGGCTGGCCAAGCCCCTCAATGGGGACCCTCATCCCATTGGGGTTTGGCCAGCCTGGGTAAGGGTCTGAGGGCTGTTTTCAGGCTGCCCACAGTTCCTTCAGGTTTTGGGTCCCTTCTTGGGTGCCTGGGCAGCCTGGATGAGGGGCTGAGGGCTGTTTTCAGGCTCGCCACTAACCTTCAGAGTTCAGTTCCCTATTGTGGTTCCTGGCCAGCCTGGGTGAGGGGCTGATGGCTGTTTGCAGCAAGGCTGGCTGTAAACTGGTATCTGGAATTTATTTAACTTCTAAAGTTGAAACTTTTTGCTTTAGCTGGAGCCCAGGTCGGGTTGCCCCTAACATCCCAGGCTCCCAGTGCTTCCTTGAGCCAAAGGCTGGAAGCAGGTCTCTGGGTTTATTTATCTTCTATGATTGAAACTTTGTTGTGGAAACTTTGTTGCCACAGTTGGCCTAGGCAGACAGGAATCTTAGCTTCCTGCATCGCCAGGGCAAGCCTCCTGCTTGTTCCAGCTCTGTGGCTGTCAGCCACCATCTTGGTTGGGTTAATTTGCATACAGTCGCTCTGATTGGCTGGTGGGCATGGCTTGGCTGGTGGGCATGGCTTGGCTGATGGGCATGGCTTAGGTATCTCAGAGTGATGGTTAATTTGCATATTACTCTTTTATTAGATTAGATAAGAGAGATAGGTATATAAGTTGGTGAGGAGTTATAAGAAAATCAGTGTAAACATCAGCAAAGTAGGTATATTTCAAGCCAAAAGATGAAGGGAATCTTGCTTTTAGGACCCTTATTTTGATTTCTCTTGTAAAATCCTATATAATAAAAACCTAATATGCAAATCATCCAAACGGCTGAACGACTATGCATTGACCACCAGGGGGCAGACACTCAAAACAGGAGCTGCCTCGACCTGCAGGGCCCAACCAGCAGCATCTATCAGGGGTGAGGCTGGTGAGCAGGCAGTGTCAGGCCAGCCAGCCAAGGCATGTGCAAGTGGGGAGCCCTTATCACTCCATCAGTTGCCCGACAGATTGTCCCTGATCACTGGCCAGGCCTAAGGACCCTACTTGTCCATGAATTTTGTGCACTGGGCCTCTAGTCCTATATAATGAAGAGCTAATATGCTAATTAGACCAAACAGCCGAACGACCTTCAGGACATCCTTCTGGAAGACCTTCGAGATGAAGCCAGGATTGCGAGTGCTGGCTGAGGCTGCAAGAGCCAAGCCCCTTGTATGAATTTGATGCATTGTGTCTCTAGTAGTACATAATTAGTTGTAGAGCCAAGGATGGGTAGAAATTTCAAAGCAAACAACACAAGCTCTATTTGAATTTTATAATATTATTTAACTATTTACAAATATCATGAATAGTAATGTCTAATTCTTAAGAATACAAGGTTTAAAAGTTGTTTTCTGGTAACAAAATGAAACATTTATTTTGTTATATAATATTCTTAGGTTTCTACATATAAAATTGATTCTTAGAAACAAAATACTAGGAACAGCATAAGCACTTATTGGGAAATATCTATATAGGCATTTCACTATAACTCAAAAATTTAAAAGCCAATATATTTTTGAATATATGTTTGATTATTTATTATTGTTGTGAACTTAGTTTAAATGCATTCTTATAATGTTTATCTCAAGCCTGTCCCATATTTTTTATGATATAGTCAATTCTTATTCAAAATAGTAAACAGGGGAAAATGCATTTCAAAAGTGGCATGAATTTTATTGGGATACTAGGGACCTGGTGCACAAAAATCTGTGCACTGGGAGGGTCCTTCAGCCCGGCCTGTGCCCTCTTGCAGTCTGGGACCCCTTAGGGGATATCCACCTTCTAGTGTGCATGGCCAGCCTGGGTGAGGGGCTGATGTCTGTTTGCAGGATGGCCAAACTCCCCAGTGGGTACCCTCACCCCATGGGGGTGTGGCAAGCCTGGATGAGTGGCTGAGGGCAGTTTTCAGACTGGCCACAGACCCTTCAGGATTCAGGTCCCTATTGGGGTACCTGGCCAGCCTGATAGAGGGGCTGAGGGCCGTTTTCAGGCTGCCCACAGCTCGCATTGACCCTCGGGGCCATCCGCCTGGGAAGCAAAGGGGTGGCAGTGGCACACATGGGGAGGCTTAAGTCCGGCTGGTCCCGCCCCCGGGCTTCTGCCTGAAAAGTGATCAGGTGGCCATGGCACACGCGGGGAGCCTGGGAGACCCCTGTGTGTGCCCCGAAATGATCGATTCCAGGCCACAGCCTCTTCCCGCCCTGCTCCTCCCACCCACAGCTTTGGCCACTGGCCTGCTTGCTCTTCCCATCCTGTGCTACAGCTGGACCCTGTGTGCGGCTTCTCCAAGGCTCTGGCCCTCCGTCATCTTGGCTAAGCTAATTTGCATATTGTTGCTCTGATTGGCTGGTGGGTGTGGTTTACCTGTCCTGAAGAGATGGTTAATTTTAATATTATGCTTTTATTAGTTTAGATAATTATTTTTATTGACTTTATTGGGGTGACACTGGTTAATAAAATTATATAGGTTACAGGTATACAATTCTACAACACATTATGTATATATTGTATTGTGTGTTTACCACCACAAGCCAAGTCTCCTCCATCACCATTTATCCCCCCTTTACCGTCTTATACCTCCCTACCGTTCTCCTCTGGTAATAACCATGCTGTTGTCTGTTTCTGTAAGTTTGGAATTGTTTTTTCTGTGTGTTTTGTTTTGTTTTTTGCTTCATTCCCTTCACATTTTTTACCCAGCCCCACAAGCCCATTCTCCTCTGAGAGTTGTCAGTCTGTTCTCTGTATGTATGAGTCTGTTTCTATTTTGCTTCTTAGTTTATTTTGTTCATTAGATTCCACATGTAAGTGAAATAATATGGTGTTATCTTTCTTTGGTGGGTTTATTTCACTCGGCATTAATACTCTTCAGGTCCATCCATGCTGTCACAAAGGGTAAGACTTCCTTTTTTTGTATGGCCAAGTAGTAAATGTACCACAGCATTTTTATCCACTCATCTACAGATGAACACTTGGGATGCTTCCAAATCTTGACTATTCTAAATAATGCTGCAATAAACAGGGGTGCATATATATTTTTGAATTAATGTTTTAGATTTCTTCAGATATATTCCCAGAAGTTGAATTGCTGGGTCATAAATCAGGTCCATTTTTAATTTTTCAGAGGAAACTCCATACTGCTTTCTACAGTGGCTGCACCAGTCTGTATCCCCACCAACAATGCATGAGGGTTCCCTTTTCCCCACATCTGCACCAACATTTGTTGTTTGTTGATGTATGATGATAGCCATTCTGACCAGTGTGAGGTGATATCTCATTGTGGTTTCAATTTGCATTTCTCTGATGATTAGTGACATTGAATATAATTATTAACTTATATCTGAAGAGACTGTCAAAAGAATAAGCAAATGATCATTATTTCAGCCATATGAGGGCTCTGCTAGCAATGTCTATTCTATGTCCCTGTATGTGAGTGAATAGATTAAGCTACTCATTAATGATGAGGGCTGCATGCCTGTGTATGGATCACTTGAAAGAATTTGCAGTGACATTTTGGATGGATAAATACTTTAGAGGTAGACTAAACCCTAAAGAGAGAGCACCTGCACATGAGCTTTTTCCTTAGATGCATGACTATTTCCATTCTTTAAATTATGATTAGGGATAAATACTTTCATAATTAAAGGTTGTTTTAAATACAATTTGAGTGTCTTAAGTGTTCTGGTGACAAAATTTTGTGAAAAGAAGACACAAGGTTAAATGATTTTTTACTTTAATGGCGAAGGTTAAAGGAGAATTACCACGTGGAATCCTAAAGAAGCTACTCTCACAACAGCTCAGAAAACACGACCACTGCTGTTTGGGCTGAGATTCATTGTGTTTTCTCTCTGGCATTCTTCGCCAGCGGGGAAAGCTAAGTGATGCTGCTGCCTCTTCAGTCATCCTTATCGTAAACAATCACTCTGTGTGGCATGCATTAATTCTTCCAGCTGACTCTTTTTCTCTCTATTAGATTAATAGTTGCCAATTATGATTCCTCTCTCCTGCACTGCTATTGTGTACACATTTTCTAATTCTATTCATTATACCAGTGATTACAGTTATAAGTTATCCATCCATCTTTTCAAGGACATTGAGCAATGTAATGCTGTGAAAGCTTGGAGTGTGTGTGTGTGTGTGTGTGTGTGTGTGTATATATATCTCAAGGAGAGAGAAAGAGAGAGAGGATATGCACACTTTGGATAAATATAAACTATGTACATAAATATGATTTATTTATATTGTCATTTAAAATATAAAACAAATAGGCAAAAGTGAATTAATAAAAGCCAGAGAAAAATTAAAGAAGCAAGAGAAGACATTCACTTTTATTCTCTAAAAACATTAAAATAGGTTTAAGGCAATCTGGACAGTCACATATTCTTAGGTCAAAACATTGTACAACTAGAGGCATAAGGTTGTTGTTGGAATTCTTCAAACATTCCTTTCTCTCATTTATGAGAAAAGTACCAGGAGCCATCAGAACCAAAACTGATGGCTTGTACAGTAGTTTTGCCATGTCTGTGGCCAGTTGGGGCTTTGACCTTTATCTTCTTAAGAAGAGAAGAGATGAATGACCTTCATTCCCAAACTTTTCAACCCGTGAACTCTTCATCCTGTATAATAGGAATATTACCCTATATAAAAGGGTAACATTCAAATTGACCCTAACAGCAGAAAGACTGGGAATGACTGGTCACTATGACACACACTGACCACCAGGGAGCAGATGTTCAATGTAGGAGCTGCCCCCTGGTGGTCAATGTGCTCCCACAGGGGGAGCTCTGCTCAGCCACAAGCCAGGCTGATGGCTGCCAGTACAACGGTGGTGGTGAGAGCCTCTCTTGCCTCCTTAGCAGTGCTAAGGATGTCCAACTGCAGCTTGAGCCTGCTCCCCGCTGGCAAGTGGACATCCCCTAAGGGGTCCCAGACTGTGATAGGGCACAGGCCAGGCTTAGGGATTCCTCCAAGTGCACAAATTTTTGCGCTCTGGGCCTCTAGTGTTCATATAATTCCTTATCATTACAAACCTTTTCCAGGCCTCTGTGCCAGAAAATTGCCTCACTTAATTCTGCATTCTGAACCTTGTACATTGCACTTAGCATGTTACCTAGGCTTGTTTATGTAGACCTGATTCTATTCATAGACAATGAACTTCTGGAGATTAGAATCCCATTGAAACTATTTATAGCTTCAGTTTATACCATAAATTCTGGATCATAATTGCATTCAATAATCATCTTCTAACTAAATTGCAAAAATGTACCTTTGTCAATCATTTAGCAAGTATTATGTATCTACTTCCCATCGCATACTATGTTAGGTGCTGCTGTTAAAATCACCAGTTAGAACCACTCCCACAGATAATAGGTCTAGAAGCAAAAAAATAAATAAAAGAGAAAAAAATTTGCCCTGACTGGTTTGGCTCAGTGGATAGAGCATTGGCCTGCAGACTGAAGAGTCCCCGGTTCAATTCCAGTCAAGGGTATGTACCTTGGGTGCAGGCACATCCCCAGTGGGGACTGTGCAGGAGGCAGCTGATTGATGTTTCTCTCACATTGATCTTTCTCTCTCTATCCCTCTCTCTTCCTCTCTGTAAAAAAATCAATAAAATATATTTTAAAAAGTAATACAAATTTTTAATCTAATAAAAGAGTAATGTGCAAATTAACCATCACTCCAAGATAACTAAGCCACGCCCACCAGCCAAGCCATGCCTACCAGCCAATCAGAGCGACTGTATGCAAATTAACCCAGTCAAGATGGCGGCTGGCAGCCACGAAGCTGGAATAAGCAGGAGGCTTGCCCTGGTGATGCAGGAAGCTAAGGTTCCTGTCTGCCTAGTCCAGCTATAGCAACAAAGTTTCCACAGCAAAGTTTCAATTATAGAAGATAAATAAATCCCAGAGATCTGCTTCCAGCCTTTGGCTCAAGGAAGCACTGGGAGCTTGTGTTGTCAGGGGCAACCCAACCAGGGCTCTAGTTAAAGCAACAAAGTTCCAACTTTAGAAGTTAAATAAATTCCAGCCAGCCTTGCTGCAAACAACCATTAGCCCCAAACCCAGGCTGGTCAGGTACCCCAGTAGGAACCCAAACCCTGAAGGAACTGTGGGCAGCCTGAAAACAGCCCACAGACCCTTACTCAGGCTGGCCATACCCCCATGGGGTGAGGGTTCCCACTGGGGGGCTTGGCCAGCCTGCAAACTGCCATCAGCCCCTCACCCAGGCTGGCCAGGCATGCCAGCAGGTGGACATCCCCAGAGGGGTCCCAAGCTTCTAGAGGGCACAGGCTGGGCTGAGGAACCCTCTGAAGTGCACGAATTTTTGTGTACCGGGCCACTAGTATCTAATAAAAGGATAATATACAAATTAACTGTCACTCCGCAACAAAGATGGTGGTGCCCAGAGCCACAAGAGGGCATTGCCCAGACCTCTCAGCCCTGCCAAAGTTCCCCAGTCCCAGGGCAGGCAGCTGCTGAGAGCGGGCAGCATGAGCGACCTGGTGGAATGCTGCCCAGAGGCCCTCCTGACTCTTTATAAAAAAACAAATTCACTCCCCACAGAGTGATCTCCCCCATGCACACACACCTGCAGCTTCAGGGTCTCAGCCTCAGAAGTGCCCATGCCCCCATGGAGTGATCTCCTCCCAGTGGCAGCCTTGGGGGTCTCAGCCTCGGAAGCACCTATGCCCCCATGGAGTGATCCTCCTCACACACACCTATAGCCTCAGGATCTCAGCCTCAGAAGTGATCCTGCCCCACTGGAAACCTCAGGGAGTCCGCCTCGGAACTTCCCTTGCCCCCAGCTGAGTGCTTGGAGGGGGAGTATCTGGGTGGCGCCACCCAGCAAACCTCTTCCATTGGGTAGAAACTTGTGACTGGGTTAGGAAGGTAAATGGGTATTGTTTCAAATCTTTACACACTGTAAAGGAAATGTCTGAGGTAGGGTTTCACATCATAAGTAACTTAGAACTAATTTCTAAAGGCAAACTGTGACATTGCAGTTACATTTCTGGAGCATACCCCATGGTCCAGAGGTTGTGCTCTGCAGTGGTGGTGGTGGGCGCTACTCACCCTGGTTCCTCAGGACCTCAGGCAAGGCTTGAGCCCACCCAGGAAGGCTTTTTCCCCTACAGTTTTCACCAAAGCAGGCAGGTTTTGTAGACATGAATAAGAAGTGCCCACACCCAAGTCCTGAAGATGTGGGGGCCGGCAGAAATAACAAACAAACCAGGAAAAGAGCAAAACCAGAAACACCACTGATCCCAACATAGATCATCTTTTTCTTCAGATGACAGTGTGTTTTCCTCTTTTTTTCTTCTGGAAGCGAGACAGATTCAAGTACTGACGATTCTACCAATGGAAAAGTTAAGAGAAAGAGAGGACAGAAAAGGAATAAAAGAAAAGAAAGAAAGGACAAAAGATGAAACATCAAGAAAAAAAAAAAAGAGAAGGAAAAAAGTAAGAAATAACCACATGATATCACCTTTCCAAGGTCTCATGATATTCTGGTTTAAGGAGTTTATTTTATGACACTTTTAGTTTGGGTTTACATTTTTACTGGTTTGTCAAGACTATGGCAGGTACACTGTCCAATATGTTTTTAAAAATATATATTTTATTGATTTTTTTTACAGAGAGTAGGGAGAGGGATAGAGATCTAGAAACACTGATGAGAGGGGAACATTGATCAGTTGCCTCCTACACACTCTCCACTAGATATATCCCCACAACCAAGGTACATGCCCTAGACCGGAATCAAACCTGGGATACTTCAGTCCACAGGCAGACACTTCATCCACTGAGCCAAACTGGTTAGGGCTGTCCAATATGTTAAAGAAAAAACCCTATCTAATAAAGAGGGAATATGCAGGGGAGGGCAATTGGGGGTGACTGTGCTGGCAGGGGAGGGCAGTTGGGGACAATTGGGCCAGCAGGGGAACAGTTAGGTGTCAATCAGGCTAGAAGGGGAGTGGTTAGGGAGTGATCAGGGTAGCATGCAGAAGTGGTTAGGAGCAATCAGGCAGGTAGTCAGGTGAGCAGTTGGGAGCCAGCAATTCTGGATTGTGAGAGTTATGGGATTGGACCTAAACCAGTAGTCAGACATCCCCTGAGGGGTCCCAGATTGGAGAGGGTGCAGGTTGGGCTGAGGGACATCCTCCCCACTGCCTCATGCACAAATTCCATGCACTGGGCCTCTAGTGTACATATAATATATTTAACATGTCCAATACATAAATTGTAAAATGAACATTATACATAGGTATTTTGATCTACACATACATGTGGATTAATATTATGATAGCAACGCTATTATACTATTACCTATATGATAAAGAGGTAATATGCAAATTAACCCTCATGCCCACACAAGATGGCTGCCTATCACCAGGCCTGCAGGGGGGTGACCAAACGACTGAACAAGCAGGCTGTGTGGGGTGATGGCAGGGGGGCTTTGAGGGGCAACTAGGCCAGCAGGAGGGCAGTTGGGGATGACCAAGCCAGCAGGGGGCAGTTGGTGGTGACCAGGCTGGCAGGGGGGGACAGTTAGGGGCATCCGGGCTAGCAGGAGACATACAGTTGGGGTGACTAGGCCAGTAGAGAGGGCAGTTTGGGCGATTAGGCTAGAAGGTGGCCAGTTAAGAGTGAGCAGGTAGGCTGGCAGGTGAGTGATTAGGAGCTAGTGGCTCAGGATTGTGAGAGGGATGTCCGACTGCTGGTTTAGGCCTGATCCCTAAGGGGTCTGATCCTCTGAGGGATCCTGGATTGGAGAGGGTTCAGGCTTAGGTGAGGAGACCTTTCCTTTCACCCCATGCATGAATTTCATGTACCAGGTCTCTAGTATATTATAATTGTATAAAAATATACATATTATGTGCTTGGTTTTTGCATATAAATTGACTTCTCAATATTTGAAATCTAATTTTATAAAAAAAATCATTCTAAGAATATTCCAGCTATTTTTTAAATGAAGTCACATTCTTTTTGTAATAGCTATACAATTAAATACTAGTATTGATATCATATTTAAAAATCAATTTCCTACTTGTACATGATGATATCTGATAAAGAAAAAAATTACTATATATTTATTATACTTGCATATATTTATTGAGTGTACAGTATGTGCTTTGTATTAGACCAAAAAAAAAAAAAACACATAGAGAAGGGTTTCTGGTTGAGATGGGAGCATAGCTAAATGCAGAACTCCCATCCTCCTACAACTATATCAACATTACAGCTAAACTACAGAGCTAACATCATTTAGACTAGGGGCAGGGACCATATTTCTGCAAAGTTCCATTTGGATATTTATAACATCATTTGTGGGACATACAAAATTATCAAATTAAAAATTAGCCTGCTATATTTGGACAAACATTTAATTAACTCACTCTAATGCCTTGGCAGAGGCAGAGCAAATGATTTTGCAGGCCTTATATGACCCATGAGCCAGATGTTCCCTGATTTAAAACAACCTGGAATTTAGGTGAACAAAAGTCCTATAACTAAGAATATTTAAACACACACACACACACACACTAAGACTAGTAGGAGTGATGGAGATGCGGAAGGCCTGGTTACACACCGACATGTGGCAGATAGAAATTGGGAGGAATAGTTCAAATGCAAAAGTCCCCCTGAATAGTGAGGAATCCCAGCCCTACACTAGGTTCTCCAGTCCAGGGTTACAGGACCAGTAAGAGAAGTCCTCATTACTTCTGGCTATAAAAATCAGCAGAGATTGTGGCAGAGTGAGATGGAAAATAGTGGATCCCCACACCATTCCTCGTAAAGGTTCCATGCACAGACTTATACAAATTTATTCACTCTGAGTTCAGTTCTGGACAAGAACCTAAAAGGTGTTAAGGACATTCAGGGTAAAAATGTATTGTCCAGCAAGGGCTAGAGGGACAGCTTTCTTTCATATTGAAGTGCTAGAATAGGCCATGTTTCATTGTTGAGGCCTCTCCCCATAGAGCTGGCATATAGGCACCATATCTGAGTTTCCATCACCCTAGCTGATACTATTCACTCTCTTTATTCCTGAGAAACTTCCCCATCCAATTTAAACGCCTACCAAAGCTGTTTCCATTGGCTATTTCTTACAAATTGCCTTTAGTGGCACATGCCAGGAATTTTCGTAAGATCTCTGAAGGTTCAAAAACCCAAATAATCAGCATCTGGCCTCAGCGTGTCTCATACCTCTTGCTAAATGTCCCCAGAGACTAGTGGCAGCCAGCCTTTGTTTGCAGTGTGGCTTCTCCCAGCCACCTCAATGCCCAGCACAAATAGCAACCATCTTCTTATTGTTTCATAGCTCATGCTGGGTGGCCCTGGTCAAGGTTCAAGTTGGGGCTGATCTTGACCAGCATCACCTGATGAAACCCAGAGCCAGTGCACCCAGTTGAAAAAAAACATTAGACCACACTAGGGCACCATCTAATCACTTCAATGAGCAGCCTCCACACTCAAGAGGTGGATTCATCAACCACCAGAGCCCTACTGAAGCTAGTCCTGGTTCATGGTGTCAGCTCCTGCACAGAAGCTCCTCCATCATGGTGGGGTGATGCTTGTATTCATTCCTAACAGTTGATAGCCTGAGGGTAAATCCCTCCCATTGATGTGTCAACAAGAATCTGCACAGATTTATACAAATTTACACAATCAAGAATCTGTTACAATAGGAGGATGCACACAACCCACACAGGGCATACCTAGAATGCCCAGATTGGGTGACCAAGGAGTTTCACCACTGGATCCTACAGGATACATACTACATAAGGCCACTCTACCAGGATCAAGGGATGTAGCATCTCTAACTAATACATGGAAACAAACACAAAAAGATAGTCAAAATGAGGAGACAAGGAAAAAAACAAAAAAAAACAAACAAAAAACTCCAGAAAAAGAACTAAATAAAATGGGGGGAAAAGCAATCTACCAGGTGCAGAGTTCAAAACACTGATTTTAAGAATTCTCAAGGAACTTAGGAAAAGAGTAAATGAACATAGTGAGAACTTCAGTAAAGAGATAGGAAACATAATAATGAAGATACAAAACATGAAAAAGATCCATTCAGAAATGAAGAATACACTAACTAAAATAAATTCATGACAGGGAATAAACAGTGAAGTAGATGCAGCAGATGATCAAATCTATGACTTGAAAGATAATGAAACAGAACAGCAAAAGAAAAATAATCCAAAGGGAGAGAGAGAGAGAGAGAGAGAGAGAGAGAGAGAGAGAGAGAGAGAAAGAAAGAGAAAAGATAGTATAAGAATCACCAACGTTTGCATCATGGGAGTGCCAGAAGAGAAGACAGCAAGGAATTCAAAACTTATTCAAAACAATAATGATGGAAAACTTCCCTAACTTGGTGAAGGAAATAGGCATACAAACCTATGAAGTGCATAAAGTCTCAACAAGATGAACCCAAGAGGCCCACACCAAGACACATTATTGCCAACAATTAAAGACAATCTTAAAAACAGCAAGAGAAAAGTTATCTACAAGGAAGCTCCCATAAATTTTCCAACTAATTTTTCAACGGAAACTTTGCAGGCAAAAAGGGATTGGCAAGAAATAGTTAAAGTGATGAAAAACAAGGACCTATAACCAAAATTATTCTACTCAGAGAAGCTATCATTTAGGATGGAAGGACATATAAAGAACCTTCCAGACAAGAAAAAGCTAAAAGAGATCATCATCACCAAACTAGTATTATAAGAAATGTTAAAGGTCTTTTTTAGAAAGAAGAAAAAATAATAAAAATATGTATAATAAAGTTCCAATAAATACATACTACCAACAATCACTTTAAAGGTAAATGGATTAAATGTTCTAATCAAAAGACATTGGCTTAATGCATAACAAACAAGCTCCTTACACAATTCTGTCTACTAGAGATTACTTTAGATTAAAAGATACATGAAGACTAAAAGTAAAGTGAAAAAAAGATATTTCATGAAAGCTTAAATAAAAAGAAAATCTGGGGTAGCAATACTTATTTCAGACAGAGTAGAATTTAAAACAAAGGCTATAACATGAGATAATGAATGCCCCAGCAATTCCACTTGTGGGTATTTATCTGAAGAAACCCCAAAAACTAAATTGAAAAGACAAATGCATCAGTATGTTCATTGCTGTATTATTTTACAATAGCCAAGATATGAAAGCAATCTAATTGTCTATCAACAAGTGAATAAAGAAATGCTGCACATATACAATGAAGTATAACTACAACATAATAAAGTAATGAAATTTTCCCATTTGCAATAACATGAATGAACCTAGAAGTTATTGTGTTGAGTGAAATCAATCAAACAGAAAAAGACAAATGCCATATGATTTTACTTATATGTGAAATAAAATAATAATCTATACTAATAGAATGGTAATATGCTAAGTAGACCAGGCATCCTTCCGGACAAAGCCATGGTGCCAGGCTTTGGTGCTAGGCAGAGGCAGTTAAGGGCTATCAGGCAGGCAAGGCAGCAGTTAGGGGGCATCAGACAGACAGGCAAAGTGGTTAGGGATCATCAGGCAGGTAGGCAGGTGGGCAGTTAGGAGTCATTAGTCCCAGACTGGACAGGATGCAGGCCAGGCTGAGGGACCTGCCACCCATGCACAAATTTTGTGTATTGGGCCTCTAGTAATAATAACCTAATCTAATAAAAGAGAAACATACAAATTGAGCATACCTCTGCTGCACCCACAAGCCACACACAACAGTCAATCAGGATCGGATATGCAAATTAACCCAACTAAGATGGCAGCAGCCATGGAGCTGGAGCAAGCAGAAGGCTTGGGTTGCCCCCTGCAATGAAGGAAGCCAAACTTCCTGCTTGCCCTGCTGGCCATAAGCTGTGCTCAAGGCTACAAAGTTTCAATTATAGAAGATAAATAAATCCCAGATACCTGCTTCCAGCCTGCGGCCATGGCCAGCCTGAACAAATGGCCATCAACCCCTCATCCAGAATGGCCAGGCACCCCAACAGGAACCTGCACTCTAAAAGGGATATGAGCAGCCTGAAAATGGCCCTTAACCACTCACCTAGTCTGGCCACACCACCATGGGATGAGGTTTCCTGCTGGAGGGCTTGGCCAGCCTGAAAACGGCTCTCAGTCCCTCACCCAGGCTGGCCAGGCCTAATCCAAGACATGCTTCAGGGCAAATCAGCTGACCTCCACCTCTGCACCAGGCCTCTATCCTATATAATAAAAAGATAATATGCAAATTGACCCTAACAGCAGAACCACTGGGAATGACTGGTCACTATGACACACACTAACCACCAGGGGGCAGATGCTCAATGCAGGAGCTGCCCCTGGTGGTCACTGCACTTCCACAAGGGGAACTCTGCTCAGCCACAAGCCAGGCTGATGGCTACCAGCACAGCAGTGATGGCTGGAGCCTCTCCCACTTCCTTAGCAGAGCTAAGGATGTCCAACTGCAGCTTGAGCCTGCTCCCTGTTGGCAAGTGGACATCCCCTGAGGGTTCCCGGGCTGCCAGAGAGATGTCTGACTGCTAGCTTAGGCCCAATCCCCTGGGGAGTGCACCTAAGCCAGCAGGTAGACATCGCCCAAGGGGTCCCAGACTGCTCCCGGGGATGGTGGAAAAACCCTAGATCATCTTTAGGGATTCTTATTACCCAAGTGACTAAGAATATTAGCAGTGGCATACAGGGAGCTTAGCCAGTGAGTGGTAAGAAGAGGTGTTTCCTCTGTAGTTCACTCAGATCACTGGCTCCACCCCTGACCCTGCAATCCAAGCTCCACCCCTGCCCAGTCCTGTAACCTCTGCCTGAGGCTGCAGGCCTGAACAGATGTCCCCCAAACCCCTCTGATCACTGGCTTCACAAAGCCCAGGCCTTTGCGATTGCCAGCTCTGATCCTGCCCCCTGCCATTGCCAGCTCTGCCCTTGCCCCACTGGCAGCCTCTGACCAAGGCTGCAGGCCTGAGCAAGGGATCCCCCGGTCCCTGCATTGCTGGCTCCACCAGTTCCCAGACCCCTGAGATTGCAGGCTCTGCCCCTGCCCCTCTGATCGCTGGCTCTGCAGAGTTCAGGCCCCTGTGGTCTCTGGCCTTGCCCCTGGCCAGGCCTGAAGTAGGGCAGCCTCATACCCCTCCAATCACTGGCTTTGCCCTTGCCTGAGGTCTCTGGCAAAGGCCTCTGGCCTGGGCAGGGGGTCCCCAGCCCACTCTGATTGCTTGTTCTGCCCCTTGCGTCCCCCACCTCCCCTGCCACCTGCCTGGCTAACAGGCCTGTCCACTTCAGTGGCATAGCTGAGCTGGACTGGGCACTGCCATCTTGTGGCTATGGGTGCGCCACTATCTTGTGGTCATGGGGGCGGCCATGTTTGTCACTGAGTGACACCTAATTTGCATATTACTCTTTTATTAGATAGTATGATATAATAACATTTTCTTCATCAGCGGTAAAAATCCTATCTAATAAAAGAGTAATATGCAAATTGACCATCACAAGATGGCTGTCTCCATGTGGTCAAAGATGGCCGCCACAAGATGGCCAGCAAAGGAGGCTAGTTGGGAGGGACTCAGGCCTGTAGAAGAGGGTAGTTGGGGGGGGGAGGGACTCAGGCCTGCAGGGGAGGGCAGTTGGGGGGACCCAGGCCTTCAATGGAGGGCAATTGGTGGGGACCCAGGCTTGCAGGTGAGGACAGTTGGGGGGAACCCAGGCCTGCAGGGGAGGACAGTTGGGGAGGACCAGGCTGGC
>PVJC01038306.1:0-16810 GCA_004026665.1 Murina feae | reverse complement strand
CACCTTGCTTTCCCACTTCCTGGTGCCCTGCAAGGGGCCTGGGAAGCCCACCAAGCAGGCTGCCGACCCCCTGCCGCCTCTTTCTCGCTCCCCGATGCCCCTCCAAGGGCCTGGGAAGCACACCAAGCAGGCTGCCGACCCCCTGCCGCCTCTTTCCCGCTCCCCGATGCCCCTCCAAGGGCCTGGGAAGCCCACCAAGCAGGCCGCCGACCCCCTGCTGCCTCTTACCCACTTCCCGATGCCCTGCAACCCTGCCGCCTCTTTCCCACTCACGGGTCCTGGGTCCTGCGCTGTCCCGCCCTGCAGCCGCTCTGTGCACTCGGGAGGTCCCTCAGCCCGGTCTATGCCCTCTCGCAGTCTGGGACCCCTCGGGGGATGTCCACCTGCTGGCGTGCCTGACCAGCCTGGGTGAGGGGCTTTAAAGCTGCCCACAGCTCCCATTGCCCAACATCCCAGCAAGGCCGGCTGGACGCAGGTTTCCTATAATTGATGCTGTTCTTTTAAGGCGAGGCCTTTTACTAATGAAGCCTCCTCTCTGCCTCACCTCGCGGCTTCTATAATGAAACAATTGTTACATTTAATTGTTGCAAATGTGCATTTTGCTTCAGGCCAAAGGCTAAGGAGCCAGCAAGCAGGTAGTTTCCCTTTCGTTCCTGCTGCAATGGACGCTGCCTAAACGTTTACTCAGGTCTGTGAGTGGCGGCCGCCATGTTGGCTGGGCTAATTTGCATACAGCCGTTCTGATTGGCTGTGGGCATCCTGGAGAAACGGTTAATTTTACTATTCCGCTTTTATTAGTTTAGACTAGAGGCCCGATGCACGAAATTCACCAAGGGGCTTGGCCCTTGCAGCCTCGGCTTCGTCCGGAAGGTTGTCCGGCTGTCCGGTCTAATTAGCAGTTACACTTTTATTATTATAGATAATCATAATTTTTATGTAAAAGATGCAAGAGATGGGTCTGTCATGATGCCATAATAGGAATAATTGTGTGTGTGTGTGTTTTGTTTATTTTGTGAGTAAATCCTGTGTTATATTTGCTTATCTGTCCATTTCTTATAACATTAAAACATGGAATATATAAAAAGGAAAACATTCTAGTTAATCTTCCTACTTGTTTGGGTACCAGATAAGCATTTGTTGTAAAATTGTTTGTATGATCTATTATTTTTCATTACATTTACTTTATTTGCAAAAAAATGCCTGGTAATATTTACTTTTATGAAAGATTGTCTAATACACATAGTGAATCTGAAGTAACATCTTGTATACATTTTAGTTACATAATTAGATTGCTTTGACCTAAAGTGTTAGCAGAATTTAAAAGTAAGCAAGGGTGTGTATGTGTATGTATGTGTATGTGTGTGTATATGTGTATGTATATATGTATGAATATATAATGTTTTTAAAAAAGAAATGTTTGTGTTACTGATAACATTATTAAATATTAAAAATAAAAAGTAAATATTTTATAAGCTTTTGGTTGTCTGTTTTGTTTCTTACTGATGTTAAATTAATCTTTGGGGGAAAATGAGATTATCTTAAAATTTTAATGAGCTTCTGGAAAATAGAATTAGTAGTATTTTTGTATTCTAGAGAGGAAAATAATGTCAGTACTCTTTTGAGAAAATAAATTACTCAGCTTTTTTAATATATTGAAACACAGGCATGTAATGTAGATATTGCAGTTATATTAAAGTATTAAAAAATACCTGTTATTTAATTTGAATATTGACTTTAAAGTGTATTTTGATACATTTATCATAATTGCTACATCATGAAACATGTTTTTGTTTGAAATAGAAGTATAATGTGGGAATGATTTAACCCTTATGTGTTTACATAATTATTTAACATATTGAACTTTCAAATTCTTGATTAAGGGAAATAGCAGTAATTAAGATATTTTAGGTCTTTATTCCATGCTTGATATTTTAATAAATCTCAGTAGAAATTAATATTTGCATTGTGCCTTTATTACATTATTAATTTTTTATAATTAGATTTTAATAAATTATGTAAATAACACGATAACTTCTCTACATGTTTCTGGCATAAGTGTTTTTCTGCTGTCCTAAATTTGAAGTCCAGATTTGCCAGGTACTTTTTCAGTTTTAGCACAAAAAGTGTTGCATCCTGGGATAGCTCCCAATACTGGGCAAATTGGGGTGTTTGCTCACCCTAGCTATGAGTTAAAAAAATTAGAAATATTATAAGTAGAAGTTCTTTTATTTTTTTAGGAAAGCCAATGGATGAAAGCTTAAGTAAAAAAGCTGAAGTATCATTGTCATGTTGTTGTACATGCCATTCAAAGAATTTTACAAACGATGACATGAACCAAGGAACTTCACATCATTTCAATAGTCCAAGCACACCACCTTCTGAAAGAAATGGCACTGCATCACCTTGTCAAGGTAGTTCATATTTTGCTGGGGTCTGTTAGTATCTGTAACAGAAGCCTTATTTTTTGCTGTTATGAGACTTATTTAGATAATTTGTTAGCGTAATTGATTATGTACTTCTACATATATTCTCTGGAATTATTTTAGATAATTCATAGAATGGTCAGAAATCCTTGGATTATTTTATTCTTGGCTTGACTTTTCATTTATGCAGACATTTTGCTAGCTTAAATTAGTTTTTGAAGGCAAGGCAAAATAAATGATGTTCAGAGACTGATGTTATTTGTAGGCAGTATCGTTAATTATATGGTAGAATTTCATAAAACATATTAATTTGTATTGTAAGACAAACTCTAATCCACCTCGTTTATTCTTGATAAATTTGTCTGATCTTCTGAGGTTAGTATTCTATTAAAAAAATACAGTAATACTCAAATGCAGTGGTTCTCAACCTGTGGGTTGCAACCCCTTTGGCAGTTGAACAACCCTTCCACAGGGGTCGCCTAAGACCATCCTCCATTTCAGACATTTACATTATGATTCATAAAAGTAGCAACATTAACAGTTATGAAGTAGCAATGAAAATAATTTTATGGTTGGGTCACAACATGAGGAACTGATTTAAAGGGCCAGAAGGTTGAGAACCACTGCTCTAATGGGATCATCTTTATAGGTTACCATCTTTTTTCCCTTGTCTGCCTTGAGATTCTCTCTTTGTTGTTAGTTTTTAACAGTTTTAATATAATGTGCCTGGGAGAAAGCCTTTTTGATTGAGATAATCTTATGTTCTGTTAGCTTCTTGGATTTGAGGATCCAGTTTTTTCTATAGGTTTGGAAAGTTCTTATCAATTATTTGTTTGAATAGGCTCTTCATTTTCTTCTTCCCCTTTTCTTCTGGTATACCCATTATTCTTTTTGTTGTTGTTAATCCTCACCCAAGGATATTTTCCCATTGATTTTTAGAGAGAGTGGAAGAAGGGGGAGAGACAGAGAGAAACATGGATGTGAGAGAGACACATCGATTGGTTGCCTCCCAAATGTACCCGACCAGGGCCAGGATTGAGCCTGCAACTGAGGTACATGCCCTTGACCAGAATCGAACTCAGGATCCTTCAGTTTGCAGGCTGACCCTCTATCCACTGAGCCAAATCGTCCCATTATTCTTATATTTTTCTTTCTAGTGAGTCAGATACTTCTTGAATCATTTTTTTTTTAAAACTCACGATTTTCTCTCCTTCCATCTGAGTAATTCTAGATTTCTGTCTTCAGTATCACTAATTCTTTCTCCCAGCTGGTCTGCTCTATTTCCTAAGCTTGCTAGTTCTTTCTTCATCTCATTTATTCAATTCTTCAGTTCCAGAATTCAGAATTCTGTTTGGTTCTTTTGTTTTTTTAAGTTTCAATCTCTTTGGTGAAATACTGTTAAGTTTTGAGAGTTTCTTTATATATTTTGAATACGTGTTTTTTTTTTTAAAAGTAGGTTTACTTTATGTTTAAAGCATTTCGAGTTAATTTTTTAATATGGTGCAAGGTATGGATCCAAGTTCATTTATTTTCATGTGGATATCTAATTATTTAACATCATTTATCAAAAATGCTATCCTTTGTCCACTGCATTGCCTTTGTAAAAAATCAGTTGTCAACTACAAGTTTAATTTTAACATTATTGTGAGTTAGAGTATGTAGAATTTTCTCTTGAAGAATCAGATGGCATAAATCATGGTTGTATTCTGATACTCTCTTTATATTTTCAAGTAAATTCTTTAATAAGATGTAACCTACATACAGAAAAGTGCACAAATTCGAAGTGTATAGTTTGAAGAATTTTCACAAAGTAAACACACTAATGTACTCCCATCTAGATAAAAAATAGGATATGACCAACACTTCTCATCCTCTTTGTTAGTCACCTTTCCACAGGTAATTGCTATCTTCCCTTCTGTCACCATTAGTGAGCTTTGCCTTTTTATAGAAATAATTATATCCATCTACTTTTGCTTAATGTACTTATGAGATTTGTGTATTGCATATAGTAGTACTTATTGCTGTATATTATTTTCTTCTATGAATATACTGTAATTTATTAATTTATCTTATAGTTGTTAGACATTTGAGTTGTTTCTGCTTTTGGTTGTTAATGCTATTTTGAACATTCTTTTAAAAAATATATGGACATATATATATTGTTTTAGATGTATATTTTTATTGATTCCAGAGAGGGAGAGAGAGATGTCAATGATAAGAGACGTTGATTGGCTGCCTCCTGCATGCCCCCTACTGGGGACTGAGTCTGCAACCCAGGCATGTGCCCTGACTGGGAATGGAACCCTGACCTCCTGGTTCATAGGTCAATATTCAATCTCTGAGTCACGCCAGCTGGGCACTTTTGAACATTCTTATTCATTCTGATGCAAAAGGATATTTTCTAGCAGATATATAGTACTTAGTAATGGAATTGCTGGTCATAGTGTATGCATATGTTCAGTTATAGTAGTTACTGCCAATATTTTCCAAAGTGATTGAACCATTAGCACTTAGTATTGCCAGTCCTTAAACATCTTACCCATTTTGGTGCATGTGTTGTGTTCTCATGAGTTTTAATTGGTATTTCTCTGTTGATTAAAGAGGTTGAGCATCTTTTAGTATATTTATTGGTTGTTTAAATATTCCTTTTAGTGATCTGCATATTCAGTTTTTTTTGCCCATTTTTGTATTGGGTGGTTTCTTATTCATTTCTAGGAATTTTTAAAAAAAATATTCTGAATATATCTCATTTCTTTATAACTTTGTATTTTAAAGACAACATTTTCAGTAAGTTTCCTGCAAACTTCTCTGCTATAAAGAATAGGAAGATAAACCTTTTTTGTATATGTAGATAGTATGATTTTTATTTTAATGAATTGGTTATTAATCTTTTTTGGCAGATGGCAGTTCAATTTTTCTAAAACTAAATTATTGTTTATGGTAGATATTCCCTGCCCTTTAATGGGCCCATACAAATATGCCCCTTGCTTTATTTGGGGCAAGTTTTCTCAACAGGGCACTATTAACATTTTGAATTGGATCATTCTTCGTTGTAGGACTGTGCTGTGCATTATGGGATATTTAGCAGCATCTCCCAGGCCTCAATCCACTAGATGCCAGTAGTTTTCGTGCTGTCCCCTGCTTTTGGAGACAACAAAAAAGTCTCCAGAGATTGCTTATTGTTCCTGGTGTCAGGAGGTAGGGGTGTTAAAATTGTCCCAGTTGAGAACCACTATGCTAGTTTGTTTTGTGGGTATTTTACCAACATGCCAAAAAATTGCAGAGCTCAAAATTACATGTCTTTCTAAAATATATATGAAAATGCAAAGGGCTAAGAATAATAGCCAAAGATACTTTTGAGAATCTGTTCAAGTTGAGAAGACTTAATCTATGAGCTAGGCTGACTTACTATATATAAAGCTATAGTAATTAGAACACTTTGGTATTGGTGCAGTGTAGACCCGTTGGAAAACAATGGAGATCCCAAATTCAGTTCCACATATAGCCAGAAAGGTTTTTTTGTTTTGTTTTGTTTTTTATTTTAAATAGAAGTGCTCCTACAGAGCAGAGGGCAAAGGAGGGACTTTTCTATAAATGGTACTAGGATTCTCAGATATTCCTATAGAAAAAAATTGAAATTGTAGCCCTATTTTATTTCATACAGAAAAGTCCATTCCGTGTAGATTAAAGAAGACAGAGTATTATGTTTGGCTTTATGCCTAAAGATTATGCTTATGTATTTTGGAGTCAGACAGCAGGAGTTAGTCACATCCAGGCTCTGTCTCTTACTAGTTGTATGATACTGGCATGTTACTTGACTTCTTAAAAACCTAGTGTTCATATTTATACCAGGTGTACCGGTTAATGTGCGGATTTTTTTCAATAGATGGAGTTACACATATGTTGATATATATGCAGTTTGATACATATGCTTTTTGTTGTATTGACAGCAAGCTTCAAAACTTTGTCAAATTTGCTGAAAGTGTTAACATAGATATTTTTATGTTTAAAAGTGTCGAATTTCATGCCAAAAAAAGAGCATTTGTGAGAAGTTTTAATTCATTACTTTATAAAAGTGCTGCTGAAAGTTATCGTATACTTCAGGAAGCTTATGATGAACATGCTCCATCTCAAGATACTTGTGAACTCTGGTTTAAATGCTTTAAAAGTGATGAATTCAATGTGAAAGAACTCTCCAGGTCAACCAAAAAAGTTTGAAGACCAATAATTACAAGCATTATTGGATGAAGATGTGTGTCAAACTCAAAAATAACTTGCAGAAAGATTAAACGTTGCTCAGCAAATAATTTCCAATTGTTTACAGCAGTGGGAAATATTTTAAAGGAAGGAAAATGCGTGCCACATCAACTGAATGAAAGACCAATGGAAAACTGAAAAACCATCAGTAAAATGTTGCTTCAACGGCATGAAAAAAAGTCTTTTCTGCATAGAATTGTGACTGGCGAATGAAAAGTGGTTTTATTTTGAGAATCCCAAATGCACAAAATCATGGGTTGATCCAGGTCAACCATCAACATCGACTACAAGGCCAAATTGCTTCGGAAAGAAGACAAAGCTCTGCATTTGGTGGGATCAGGAAGGTGTGGTGTATTATGAGCTTCTAAAATCAGGTGAAACTGTTAATACTGCTCACTACCGACAACAAATAATCAATTTGAACCATGCTTTGATCGTGAAACGACTAGAATGTTCCAGAAGACACAGCAAAATAATTTTGCTTCATTATGACGCACCATCGCACACTTCAAAACCAGTTAAAGGCACGTTAAAAGATTTTGCCTGGGATGTATAAACCCACCTCCTGTATTCACCAAACCTTGCTCCTTCAGATTACCACTTGTTCCAATCGATGGCACACGCACCTGCTGAGCAGCACTTCAAAACATATGAAGAGGTGGAAAATTGGGTCTCTGAATGGTTTGACTCAAAACAAGAAAAGTTCTATTGGGACGGTCTCCTCAAATTACCTGAAAGATGGGGGAAATGTATAGCTAGTGATAGACATTACTTTGAATAATGTGATGTTTCTCTTGAAATTGTCGTGTTTTCTTTGGTTACAAAATCCAAATTATTAACCAATACACCTGGTAAAATGGCATATTATTTGGTGAATTATAAGGTTGACGACCTTGAGAATGGGTTTTCAGGATTATTTGATTAAAAGGTAGATTATAAGAGCTTAATTTTACTATATTTTTAATCCTAACATAGAAACTTAGTAAGAAAGTGACATTGAGACCCTGTAAAGAAATATGTTTTATAGAAATGAAATACATTTTCTTGAGAGAGTCTTACAGTAATATTTTTAAAAATCACATTGGGAGTGATATATAGAAGTATAAACCTGTTAAATCAAAATTGGACTTGCTTATTGAAAACATATTTCTCAAAATGTTTGCTATATTTTGTTACAGTAATCTGGTAAAAAAGTGCTTTTAGCCCTAACCGGTTTGGCTCAGTGGATAGAGTATCAGCCTGCGGACTAAAGGGTCCCAGGTTCGATTCCAGTCAAGGGCATGTACCTTGGTTGTGAGCATATCCCCAGTGGGGGGTGTGCAGGAGGCAGCTGATTGATGTTTCTCTCTCGTCGATGTTTCTAACTCTCTATCCCGCTCCCTTCCTCTCTGTAAAAAAATCAATAAAATATATTTTTTAAAAAAAATGCTTTTAAAAATGTCTAGCAGTTCATTTTTTAAAATATGTTAATTTCTAAAATAAGTCTACAGCTTGATTCCAATTTTTTCTTAGGAAAACTGCCTAAGTGTAAGTTATTTATGCTGATTTTTTAACTTCTTTTATAAGACTCTCCAGAAAAAACTACGCTGGCTGCAAAATTATCTGCCAAGAAACAAGCATTCCTATACAGAGATGAAAATGATGATTTTCAAGTAGAAAAGAAAAGAATTCGATCTTTAGAAACTACACAGCAGGTAAACAGTTTATTGGCAGTGAAATAATCCCATTAGTTATAATTGAACAGGCTGTCAGATATCAATCTAGTTTCAGTGTCACTTGTGGAGATTAGTGGGGTCACAGATGTAAAGTAAATTGTAAATTGTTGTAATTGAATTTTAGGTAGTTACTCATTACAAAGGAGTTTATTATAAAAGACTAGAGGCCTGGTGCACAAATTTGTGCATTAATGGGGTTCCTTGGCCTGGCCTGCGGGATCAGGCTGAAACCAGCTCTCCAACATCCCCCAAGAAGTCCTGGATTGTGAGAGAGCGAAGGCCAGGCCAAGGGACTGCACCAGTGCATGATCGGGGCTGGGAAGGGACTGAGGGAGGGCTCCAGGGCGTGTCAGGCTCATCTCACGTAGTCCCAATTGGCCGGACCCCAGTGGCAAGCTTACGATTGGAGCATCTGCCCCCTGGTGGTCAGTGCACATAGTGAGCAGTTGAGTTGCCTTAGCATATCATTAGCATATTATACTTCGATAGGTTGAATGGACGACCAGACACTTAGCATATTAGGTTTTAATTATATAGGATTACTTACAATCAATGTCATTAAAGTGAAACTGCATGATGCTTACTTATATATGAGAAATTTGATAATAAAATATTTACTTAGGGCATCTAATCTAATAAAAAGAGTAATATGCAAATTAGACATCACTCTGAGACACCTAAGTCACCCCACCAGCCACGCCACATCCGCCAGCCAATCAGAGTGACTGTATGCAAATTAACCCAGCCAAGATGGCAGCCATGGAGCTAGAGCAAACAGGAGGCTTTGTTGCATTAGCAGTGGAGGAAACTGCCAGCCTAGGCTGGCTGTGGCCTCCGCTCAAGGCAACAAAAGTTTCAATTATAGAAGCCACGGAGCTGAAGCAAACAGGAGGCTTAGTTGCACCAGCAATGGAGGAAACTGCCTGCCTAGGCCAGCTGTGGCCTCCGCTCAAGGCAACAAAGTTTCAGTTATAGAAGATAAATAAACCCCAGATACATGCTTCCAGAGATATTGGGTTAATGGGAGCTGTGGCCAGCCTGCAAACAGTCATCAGCCTCTCACCCAGGCTGCCCAGGCACCCCAGCAGGGATCCCTACCATTAAGGGACTCTGGCCAGCCTGTAAACAGCCATCAGCCCCTCACCCAGGCTGGCCAGGCACCCCAGGGGGGACACCCACCCTGAAGGGGCTGTGGCCAACCTGCAAACAGCCATCAGCCCCTCACCCAGGCTGGCCAGGCACCCCAGCGGGAACCTCACCCTGATCTGGGACACCTTGCAGGGCAAACCAGCCAGCCCCCACCCATGCACTAGGCCTCTATCTTATATAATCCGACATAATAAAAGGGTAATATGCAAATAGACCCTAACAGCAGAACGACTGGGAATGACTGGTCACTATGACACACACTGACCACCAGATGTTAAATGCAGGAACTGCCCCCTGGTGGTCAGTGCACTCCCACAGAGGGAGCTCTGCTGAGCCACAAGCCAGGTTGATGGCTGCCAGTACAGTGGTGCTGGTGGGAGCCTCTCCTGCCTCCTCAGCAGTGCTAAGGATGTCGGACTGCAGCTTAGGGCTGCTCCCTGCTGGCAAGTGGACATCCCCTGAGGGCTCCCGAGTTACCTGCCAGAGGGATGTCTGACTGCCAGCTTAGGCCCAGTCCCCTGGGGAGCGGGCCTAAGCCAGCAGGTGGACATCCCCTGAGGGGTCCCAGACTGTGAGGGCACAGGCCAGGCAGAGGGACCTGCCTCTGAGTGCAGAAATTTTTGTTCACTGGGCCTGTAGTATATTAATAATAGAGCTACTTTGTATGTTTTAACTCCTCTGTTGTTTTTATCTAAAATGCCATATTTTTTGGCCAAAATTCATCATTCCTTGATATGAATATTTATATCATGGATATCTTTGGTTTTGGTATTTTTAATATATTTATAAGATTTACTCTTATTTACTGAGTTTTTAATATCAATATAGGATAAAATTTTTCTAAAAATGATTGAAAGGCCTAAATTACTAGATATTTTAAATGACAGTACTTTTCATAGATTAATACCATGTTTTCTCATAGCGTTTATGGCAGTGAGATGGGGAGTCTGGGACTTTTAATAACCTTAATTACAAATAAAAAGGGTATTATTTAATCAGCATGTCATTTGCACGTAATTGAATATTTGTAATTGAATATATTAAAAAAGTTTTTGCATTCTTATGTAGTTTATTTTACTTACCATCTTTAACTTTCATAATTAAACCATTTTTAGAAATAGAATGAACTAGTTTATTTTTGGAAAAGCACCAATTACAAATGAAGCATGAATCTTTTGAAAATTTCCCCTTCCTCAAAAATGTGTACATAGAGTTGGATGTTGTGAGGTAGGACTCAATATGTAACACTTATCCTTGACTTCTTTGGGTCTCATTTCTTTTTTGGCAGGAGTGGGATCATGAATAGAAATGCCCCTCTCCCTTTTATAATTTAAGTAAATAGGGTTTTGGCAAGTAGAAAAAAAAGGATAGACTGTTTGGAAACCAAACTTAGTGATATTTATGAAAGAAATTTAGTTAAATACTACTTAGATTATTAACCAGCTACTAAAAGTAATAGTAACCAAGAAATTCTGTCATGTAGGAAATTATTAATATCTACATTTAAATTATTTTCTGAGTTTTAATTTCCAATGAGGTTTCCATTTTATTTGCTTTTTTACTTTCCAGTTAGATATGTAATTTGGACTTTGCTATAATACTATACTTGGTGTCCATATGGTGGAACTATTTTATGGGAAGGTCATTTTTCAGTACTATAGTTTTGACATATCGCTAATTAAAGCTATTTTGATTAGGATTAAGGAGATATTACTATATTTTATTTTACTTAGGTCTTGTACTAAGGTGCCTGTTTGTGTTTTTAAAAATTATTTGATTATTGTCAGTTAGAAATAGTCATTTTTTAGATGCTGAAAATAAACATAGTTATTTGGACCTTGGGGGACAACTAACCTGCTCAAACTTTTTTCTTTCTTTCTTTTTATTGAATTTATTGGGGCAACTCTGGTTAACAAAATTATACAGGTTTCAGGTGTACAGTTCCATAATACATCATCTGTACACTATTGTTTGTTCACCACCCCAAGTCAAGTCTTCTTCCATCACCTTTTATCCCCCCACCCTTCCAGCCTGCTCAAGTTTTTACTTTATTTTAAACTTGGTTTTGGTCCTGTGTTTACAGATTAGAAAACGGCATTGTTTTGAAAAGGAAGTACACAATTTTGATGCAAAAGTTGCTTCAGGAAAGACCACAAAGCTCAACTCTCCATTAAGAAAGGTAAACTCATTTTCTCCACAAAATGTATGTATTTTTATACTATTGTTTAGTTTAAAGAAAGAGAATGTGGAATTTGTTAAATCCATGTTTGAAAAAGAGGAAGAATAGTATAATGCAAAGAAAAGCAGAAAACCACTCAGAAGTCCTAAGTGCTGTCACATCTCTGCTACTAATGTCTGAGATGGTAAACCCTAGCCTCTGTGCTCCCTTTTCATCATTTATAAAATGTAAGAATGGCTCTAGAAGGATCTGAAAGTTTTTTGTCTCGTCAGTATTCTTATGTTTGTGAACTCCACTTCCCTAAAGGTCTTTCAGTGTGCTTAGCGCAGCAATTCTCAAGAAATAGTGGTTGGGCAGCATAATAGTATTGTTTGCATACTAGAATACTCATCCGTCTACAACTCAGCTGTCCACTTGGTGTTCCTGAGAGGACAGTGGATGTCAGGGAGGGGCTATCACACTGTCCCCCATCCCAGGCCATGGCTTCCTTGATAGAGCATGACAGCAGAGTCAGAGTTCTCTGGGTTCGAGGGAAGGCACATCATCAGATCATGGAGCTCTGAAGATTCTTAATATGTTTTTCAGGTGCTCTGTAAGGCCAAAAGTATTTTCACAGTAATATTAAGATGTTATTGCCCTTAATTATTTTTTATTGTCTTGACATTTACACTGATGCAGAAGCAATGTTGGGTAAAGCTGATGGTGACTTAGCACAGTAAGATAGTGGCACCAACCTGTACTAATAGTATTTTTCTTCATCATTAATATACAGTTTTTAAAAAAGCCAGTTTTACTTAAGAATGCCCTTGATGAAGCAGTAAAAATTACTGTTTATTAAATCTCAATGCTTGAGATTTTTAACGTTCTGTGTGAAGAAAGGAGTGGTGCTCATGAAACACTTTGCCTACAGGAATACAATGATTGTCTTGAGGAAAAGCACTGGTGGTAGCATAGTTTGGATTGTGAGCTGAACTAGCCACTTTTTTTTCACGGAGCATCATTTTTACTTGAAAGAATGACTGACAGACTATGGTAATTTTTCTTCTTTATTTTAATAGCTACAGTGATTTTTTAAAAAAAAATTTATATTCTTTTTCTGCTCTTCCAAATTTTCTTTAAAAAATCATTTTTATTTTTCAATTACAATTGACATACAACATTGTATTAGTTTTAGGTGTACAACCTAGTGTTTAGACATTTATATAACTTATGAAGTGTTCGCCCTGATAAATCTAGTATCCATTTCACACTATACAGGGACTGTTCTTTCCTCATTGTATAACATTTCTTAATCTTTAACAGAGTGGCATATTATAAACCACAAAAATTTTTTCTGTTAATTCTGGAATAGGTGATTTCATAAAGAAGTAGAAGAAAAATGTTTCATAAGATTTAATATTTATTGTATTACAGCTTATGAAATTAGTTTACCACCAAAATTCTTAATTTAAAAAATGCATTCTGTATTTTGGAATTTTTCTTACGTTGACAGATTATATGTCTCATATTTTATGGATTAGATTTTAATCTATCATATAAAGATCTTAAAAAAGGAATTTGGAGCCTTGACTGGTTTGGCTCAGTGGATAGCACGTCAGCTTGCGGACTGAGAGTCCCCTGGGTTCAATTCCAGTCAAGGGCATGTACCTTGGTTGTGGGCACATCCCCGGTAGGAGATGTGCAGGAGGCAGCTGATCAGTGTTTCTCTCTCATCGATGTTTCTAACTCTCTATTTCTCTCCCTTCCTCTCTGTAAAAAATCAATAAAATATATATTTTTTTAAAAAGGTAATTTGAGGGACTTGTACACATACCATTTCTTTTTAGGACCTGTTCCTTCCAATGGGAGGAAAAGGATGGTGGGACTAGATTTAGTACACCTGTGTTTCATTTCCATCTAACAGCTCTAAATTCTAAGGATGCTTTTCCTATTTTGATTCTTGTAAGATGCAATTAGGGAGGGCAGTATTTATTTTTTAAAGGAATGGTTATTTGGATTAATAAATAATGGTTTCATTTTCTTATCCCTACAAAGATATAAATGTTGTAGTCTTAATACATTTGAAATCTGCAGCTGTATTATATTTTTAAACATTCCTCCATAAATTAAATGACGTTTGTCTTCCTCTAAATTTGACATTAAAACTTTTTAGGTTTTTCTTTAAAATTTTCTCAATTTTTAGTAAAATAATTTAGTTCCCATCCTGTGGATTGGAGAATCGTATAGTTATCTTTTTACTTTCCTATCATTTCCAGTCTCATCATTATCTCTTCAATTCAGAAAATGGTGTCAATACCTCCTCTCTTATTTGAATTACCTTCCATGGTCACTGGAATGGACATTTAGTTTCCTTTTTTGTACTGCTAATTTATTTGTTGAAGAACTAATCTCCATGTGGTCAAAATATAAAGAAAAACATTGTTTTTAAAAGCAGAACATTACCATTCTGATATTACTTTGTTCCACTATTTATAATCATTTTCTCTAGAATTTATTTGTATTGTTTCCATTCCTTTAGCAAATCCTCACAACGGGGGAGGTATTTTTACAGATACATTATTTTGCTTTTATTTGTTTGTTTATTAAATGCTAACATTGTCTATATTCCTTTACAAAAGTGATACTTTTTTATTTTGTGGAGTGGTAGCATGTATTATTTTATTACTTTCGCCTAGTGTGTAGAAAAGACATAGGTCCAGCAGAGAGCGCTGTTGACCTTCAGATAAAGTATTGTTGGGCAAAACCTTGGACTTTTATTTTTCCTTTTTCATCTTAATTGCTGCCTTTTCTTTTTTTCTGTCTCTGTCTTTCTCTTCCACATTTCCTCCTTTCTTTTCTTTCTCTTTCCCTCCCTCCCTCTCTTCAACATTTGGCGTGTTCTCTAGAATCTCAGGAGAAAATGACCAATTTTCTCTGAAAAGTATTTTACAAATCATTTTCTCATAGTTTTAATTTACTTTTATTTAACATAACTGTTATGTAGTGATATGATGTTTACTTTGTGTCTGAAACTCTTCTAAGCACTGTAGAATATTAGTTTACCTGATAAATACAGGTTCATGTGAGTTAAAAGTTAGTATAACTTCTTTTAACTTTTCTGTGAATTTCATAGTTTTTAAAATAAGACAAAAGAGCTTACCTCAGTTTTTATATTAACTCTATGAAAAATGTTTTAATATATTCCCCAATGGCAGATGAAGAAATTAAGGCACAGAACATTTAAATAGGTTGTTTATGTCACAAAGCTGATGAGTAGAAGCTGGTTTAAAATAAAACCTAGGCCATCAGCTCTAGAATTAATCCTTTTAACAACCTCACTATTTTGCCTCTGAATAAACTCTTTCAGATGACTTTTGGGGAAAAGGTAGTTCATTTTTGTACATATTATATGCAGTACCATATAAACAATTCATTTAACTTAAGTCCTCTTTTCAGTCTCTCTCTCAACATCCTGCTCTTTTCTTTACAATGTTTAACAAAGTTTATATATTTGTAGGTTTAATTGTTTAGTTTGCCTCCTTGCCAGCATGTCCACAAGGACAACTATGATGTCTTTCTTATTCACGTTTTTATAACCAGCATCTTGAACAGGACCTGTTTCTAGTAGACTTGCATGTTTGTTGAATAAATGAATGAAAAAAAAAATGGCCAAAGTTAAGGATGTGCACAACTTACAAGTATTGTGGCTTACAGCTTTTACACAGATCCATATACTTAAGGAGGGGTGACCGTGCTATTGAATAGAGGCAACTTAAAGCAGGTTTTCAAATGTTTTCTTTTTCTTCTGTGGTTCATTTTGGTTGTAGTATACAAAAATAAAAGATCAAACAATGATTTCAGGGACCAACAGGCAAATTGGTGCTTAATATAAACAAATGATTTAGAAATAACTTTCAATTTCTGTAACTACTCTCAGAACAAGTTGTTAAATAATCTTACCAACTAGTTGAAGTATAATATATTCAAGGCAGACAAATTTTTGAGCCTACATATGCCAGACACTTAAGTAGATACATGGAACAGTCTTCCTGTACAGGTATCTGGGTACAGTAGGACTGGATGAGAGAAGATGAAGGGATTAGCCCAGGAACATATCTGCATAATCCTAGATACAGACAACAGTGTGGTGATGTCCATAGAGAAGAGAGGCTGGGGGGAGGTGAGCAAAGGGGGAGAAAATGGGGATATCTGTATTAGTGTCAACAATAAAAATAAAGTAAAAAGACCACCAGTAACCTGTATTTCACAACATTTGTCTTTAAGTATCTTTAAATATAAAAGGCTAAGTGACTGACCAACCCGCTGGTATATATGACGCGTACTGACAATTTAAAATTAATGTTGAGCCCCAGCCGGCTTGGCTCAGTGGATAGAGCGCTGGCCTGTGGACTGAAGGCTGTGGGTTTAATTCCGGTCAAGGGCATATGCCTAGGTTGCGGGCTCCATCCCCAGTAGGGGGCATGCAGGAAGCAGCTGATCAGTGGTTCTCTCATCCTTGATGTTTCTATTCTCTCACTCTCCCTTCCTCTCTGAAATCAATAATAATATATCTAAACTAATAAAAGCGAAATATTAAAATTAACCGTTTCTCCGAGACAGGGTAAGCCACGCCCACCAGCCAATCAGAGCGGCTGTATGCAAATTAGCCCAGCCAACATGGCGGCCGCCACTCCTGGACCTGAGTAAACAGCCCTTTCCATTGCGGCAGGAGGGAAAGTGAAGCTGAGCCCTTCAGCTCAGCTCCGATTAAACTGCCTCTAGCGAAACACAGCTTTTTGAAACATTGTAACAATCACAGAATCCTCTGGAGCTGAAGGAAAGAGCAGCTCCAGCCTAACCAGTAACAGTAACAATTGTTTCATTATAGACGCTGCAAGGTGAAGCAGCGGAGGCTTCGTTAGTAGTTAGAAGGCCGCCTTAAAGGAACAGTGTATCAATTACAGTGTATCAAGGAACAGTATCAATTATAGGAGAAAAAACTCCAGAACCTGCCTCCAGCCAGCCTTGCTGGGACGTTGGCTCAATGGGAGCTGTGGGCAGCCTTAGAGCCCCTCACCCAGGCTGGTCAGGCACGCCAGCAGGTGGGC